>JAANSN010002288.1:0-25107 GCA_036850665.1 Dicranocentrus wangi | reverse complement strand
TTTTGACGCTGTTCATTGTGTTTTCCCTCTCTAGACCACGATAAATTTCCACGAGGGGATCATTTACGTCCAAATCATTGACAATGGTCTCATTAGCATCTTCACTAATTTCATTTGTCATGGTCATCGGATCTGCAAACTGAACTTTTGACCTTTGACGACTCTTTGAGTCAACGCCATGAGGGGACTTGCTTTTTCTACATTTCACGGGCTTTCCAACTTTATCAATTATCTTCCCTCCCGACTTTTTCTCTGTACTTCGTCTAGGCAAATTGGACTTCTTTGGAAGAGTTCCTTTTCCTACTGACTGGCTTGCCTCTTTTACAACTGACAAAATTTTGGCGGAGCTTGCCCTTGGAGATTTGCTTTCTCGTGATCGAGATTTCTTCGTGGTCGATGAAACCGTGGCCTTTTTTACCTTTCGGTTATTTGGTGATGCGAGTCCGACAGGGATATCCAAGACTTGGGTGGCTGGCTCATTTTGCAGTTGATCAAGTTGTTGACCTTGGGTATTGCTGTTGGCTAAAGCCTCCCATAAGGACTGCCCAGCTGGTGGCTTTGTGGACCCATTTCCGACGTTTTCCCAAATACCACGGCATTCATCTAAGAACCCAGTTAAATCCATGGGTGTTACATTCAGTTCTTCCATCGACGGCGTGGCCTTCACGAGGGTTACATTTGGTTCTGACATTATTACACTGCTCAATATATCTTGTACCGAAACTACAGCATTTACGCTGGAGCCTGTGTTAATGGAGATTGAAGCTGGGCTGAAATTCGTGGCTTTAGCGCTGTCATTATTGCTACTTTTTTCATTTTTCGATTCTGATTCCGGCTTCTTCCTACTTTTGACCTCATGTTTGCATTGGTCGGATCGAACAACATCCTTTAGAACTGGATTTCCCATCTTGTTTTCGTTCACTGCAGGTAGGTCCATGGGAACTTGCAACTGGATTTGCCGATTGGCAACACATTCCTTAAAAGTCGCATAAGCGTAGAGGGACTTGTCCTTCGTATTGTGCTTATTGTTTTTCAGCCAAGTGTTTCTCCGCTTTCCCCATTCTTCTTCAAGGAAATCTACATACTTTTTTACAGCCCTCTTAATCATGTTGTCCATATATCCAAGTGTTCCGGAAGGTATTCTGGGGGGTGGACTGAAGTCGTTCATGTTATTTGCATTTTGTCTTCCTGGTTCGTCACACTCGATCTCGCTTCGAGGTTCTACCATCTCTTCGGGTTCGCTTTCGTCATTGTTTGGGCTTATTTCCTCGGGCAGAGCCACTACTGCTCCTGCATACTCCTCTTCTTTTTCTGCTTCTGCGGTTGTTGAAGTTGCAGTGGGAGTTTGGTTTTGAATATCTGCATGGACACCTCCTGCCTCAATCCTGTTATTACTTTCTGGAGTAGGGGCAACAGTAGATAGTAGTGATAAGTTTCCAACAAACTGCTGATGGAAAGATTCAATTTCTTGAATGGAAGACTGAGAACATTGTGGTTTTCTTTTAAGGAGGAGTTCTTCAGCAGGCAATACAATTCCACCTAGGGTGTACTTTACTCCTTTCGTCTCTCTTCGTGTCTTGCTGTAGACGGAATTTGAATTGCTGTAGGAGCTGTGAAGGGATGATGAGTTGGAGGCTACAGGATGTGGATGTTGTAACACTTCAACGTGATCTTTTTCCCCTGTAACAAGATGCTCCAGTCGGCTAGTGGCCAAATTAGAAGGTTCAACTTGGTGAGTTGATGAGGAGATTTGAACGCCAGGTTGTACATTAACGTTGACTGTGTTATTGGTAGAATTGTGTAAAAAGGACGCACTTCCCTGTAAATTATATGGAGATTGAGATATAGGGCATGGAATGCACCGATTTGTACTTACGTAATGATCCATTATTTGGTTATTTGGTGTACTTTAAGTCAAAATAACTTTTACTTACTGGTGTGTATGTAGAATTGTCGACTACATGGTATGGGGAAATGAGCTGTGGTGTGGTATCTAAGCGCTTGAATGCCGCATTGTTTAATAAAAACGTATTCGCTGCTGCGTCTAAAGTACACACTTCGGATTGGGTTAAGCCAACAGGATCCAGTATTTGATTTTCAGGGATTGAGTTGACTTCCGGTTCGGTGACATCTGCTGAGGTAGAGGACTGATTTTCAGGGATCGAGCTGACTTCCGCTACGTTGACATCTGCTGAGATGGGGACCTGATTTTCACGGATTGAGTCGACGCTCGTAGTCGGCTTCATAATGTCGCTTGTATTATTATTTAAGGAAGTCCTAGTATTGGTTCTGTGAGGAAGAGGAATGTCATCCATATTTAGTATTTTGTGAAGTTTCTGCCTTATATTTTGAAAATGAACGAAAATAAAGGGATTATTTGGCTATCGATATCATTATATTAAATTTTGAGCAGAAGCATTGATATGAATGACGGAATGTGTGGAACGGAATTTTTTCATGGCAAGTAAAAGTAATGGAACAACACGAGAATCGAATGATATCGAAGCGTACGTAGTAGTAACCAAAACCTAGAAGTTACCTTGGGTACATTGAGACTACGCTGTATGCCAATGCACTGTCTCCTTCGCGATTTTGCAACCGGGATCACGCTAAGAAGATGTTCTCGGCATCTACCGGGTTGGAAAGTGATTTCCCGGTGCCTCGCACAAGGAAAAGTGAAAGTTGGTTCAGCATCTCTTCCAATGCAGGCAGATGCTTCCTAATGAGGCAAGTTACGACACTAAATGTCGCTTATTGTGAATTCTGTTATGGAATTTCCCTAATAATCATAACACTCGCGAGGGTTGTTATAGGCAGGCATGTGTAAGGAAATGGAGTGCATTTGATTACCGATTCAGCTGTGGTAATTTTAATAGTGAGTTAGAATTATGCTGCCTATTTTAGCGACACATGGACATATAAACTCTAAAGCATGTAGTAAGTCGGTACTTCATCATCATTTTACGCACTACTTCATGATGTGTCAAAACAAAATGTTAAACACAAGTGATTCCTAGTGGCACACTTCTAATTTACAACTTCTAGATTATTTGGAATTTTATACCCCACTAAAATATACAGATCATTTGCATTAGAAGACCACAAGCTAGTAATATCAATGAAAACGGCATTTACGAGTTTTATGTATACTGTATGTGACTCACCAAGCAAATTCACATTCGTGTTCTAAACTGAACGAGTCAGTATGTCCGAGAAGAAATAAACGCAATAGCACAATAACGATGTCATTATGTGCATAATACCTTTATGACACATATTGGAGATTGGAGTCCATGAGCACATCCGTATTCCGTGTTCGTATGTGAATGTCCACAACCGCTATGGAGTTGTAGTAAGTTTCAGCATTATTATTATTATTATTATTAAACTTTGCATACTCGTCCGTCCAGTTTGCTTTCAGCTTTAGTTCATACAGAAGCGCACATCACCGCAACCCCATGCCTCATCATAAACTGGAGCTGCAAGGGAAGGCCATCAACAAACCAGGACAAAAGGCTAGGACGAGGAAACAAAAGGAGTTACACTTAAATTACCACAGTTGAACATTTTAACTCCAAGCAAATCACATGCATTGGCTCATGCCAGTTTACCCTGCCTCCCTTTGTTTACGGTATTGCGATGGAAGGGAGCAAGTGATGCGATAAAACTTTGTGGAGTTGTTGTAAACTTGCTCCTGCTGGTTGTCTGAGCTGAATTGCAATTCTGAATTTGATGCTGTGGTATGACGCGAATATGTCATCTTCACTAAAATGACTTCACACGAATGTGTAGGAAATGAGAGTATAAATGTGCTTTACTTAATATACAATATATTTATGAGCAGTGCTACATGGAGCCTTATATACTTTGTACAGAAACTCCCCTACCTCGTTATTATGTAGTAGTGGAGGTAGTAGTTTTACTTATTTTACGATTAAACGCGATGAGATGTGTATTATTGATGTACATAAAATTCCCCACGTAAGCTCCTACATATCTATCTGATGCACATATTCCACAAGTATGGTTCCATAAAAGCAAAAAAAAAACGGTATGCATGCACGAGCGTAAAATATACTGCAAGTAAGTACTTGTAGAAATTGGAGTTCCCCATTGGGGATGCAAGCACGCATTCTGAACATTTCTTGCATTCCGCTTCTCACCACAGCCGAGTTGAGTTAAGTTGACGAATCCAGGGCTCGCCTCATCCTCTTTACAAAAGACGCTAATACACATGGCATTAGTGAACTAGTTTATAAGTAAGTAAAGTTTTAGAAAGGGGAAAAAGATTGTGAAAATATCACTCTATAGACCTAGATTTTCCATTTTCATCTAGCCAAACCGCAGAAAAGAGACGTGTGCAACAGAAAAAGCATGGAAGTACATATACTGTCTTTACTTTTACTACCAATGGCAGCCTTCCTTTTGCCTCCACTTTCATTTTCGCAGTTTTATCAAAGTCGAACCAGTTCCAGATGAGGAGAAGCACTCCGTAATAAAATCGTTTAACAAGGGAATAGTAATCTAAGAGTGATGCATGAAGGGAAAACTCTTTCTCTTCTCCGGCGATAAGTAGGAAATAAGCGGGCTCTTGTTGTGCATCTCTGCACTATACTCATTTTCGACTGAGAGTAATAGGTATTAAAAGTGGCAGAAGTACGGAAACGATATACTTGATGTATATTTGTATATATTAAGATTGAAATAAAGATTCATGATGAAGCTACACGAGAAGGCTCGTGACAGTGGTGGTAATAATATATAAAAACCTAACTTGCAACCCTAGTCGCCTCCCTTGACTGTCTGGTATGCCAAAGTAAATATCCCTGTGTGTGTAGTCTGTGTGTTAATGCTAACATATGTACATTAATAAGAGAAGCTAGTGGAGGAAATGTTTGCATCGTATATTTATATACATATATAGGGTATAGAAGAAGCACATCATTTTCTCCGAGTAAATCTAAAACCAAAGGCAATCTCTATAGTCTGCCATTCTCTACAGGGTATATACAGTCTATTTTTATGTGAGCGAGTGACTGGCAATGCCAGTCTGTAGATTGTACCCAACGCGTAGAAAGTGACAAGAGAAAAAAAGTCCGCTTCTTTTCCCTTTGCGTTGTTGTACTACTTCTCCACATCGTGGCTAGTGGACTGGATGGTGAAACAGATTTTAGGAAAAGTGAAAGTAAACGGGAAATGAAAGTGGAAGCGAAGAGGTGCTAGCATACGACTGCTGGTGTTGCTTTCTCTATTGCTGGCTATAAAACCGTGCTGAAACCGTGCATGTACAAAAAGAATTCACTTTCACCACCACCACGCGAAACCCTTTTTCTTCTTCACACAACGCCCCCTTTGCCCAGAGAAACTCAATCTACATAAGTGTATCGTGTGCTACGTAGAAGCGAGTTTTTTCCCTTTTCTAAATACGTAAAATTGCATACACATATTACGTACGCATCACACCAGTCAACTGTAAGACTGTGTTAGTTTCACGTTTCCACGCTGCTGGTGGAAAAAGAAACACTCGTCTCATCGATATGTGCTACACTAACAAAAAAAAAGAATCATTTCCTCACATTTTGATGTTCCCTTTCCTTTCTTCCATTTCTTACTTTTGATGTTGTTCTACTACTTCCAGGTTCTCTTTTGGCCCAAAAACAGATAACGCTCTAACACTGGACGCTCATGGGTATTGTGCAGGGGGAACACTAAGCCTAAGCTGAGCTGGTGCTACTTACTAGTAAACAAAATTTTGCTTTGGGCACGTTCTTATCATCAATCTCGGAGCGAGAGTGAGAAGTCGAATAATGATATTAGGTAAGTAATAACATACCACCTTCGCGCTTCTCTGGGATCTTTAGTGTCAAATGTGAAGTGAAAAAGTGGAGAAATTTTCACAAAGAGCAGATGAAACTCCTGCCGTACACGTCTACAAGACGAACTACTTGCCTGACAAAAAAAGCTAGCGTTGGCAGTTGAAGCAGATTTTTTTTTTCTTCTGTAAACCTATAAATGTCAGGGTGCTCGTTTGGTGTTTTTGTTTGATCGTTCCTTTATCATTTATCCATTCTACGTACGTGGGTTACTCGCTTGAAAGTTTACCTCGCTGGTGGTACGATCAGATACTTGACGTAAACCAAAAACATTGTGTAGCTGTATCTAGTGTATGAGTCAATCGTAAGTGAAATTTGGAAAAAAAGCATTTGTCGCAATATGTATCTATGTATAAGAGGTACTTGATTTTAATGAGAATTTTGTGTACTAGTTGTGTGCTCCTTCATTAGGCAAAAACTACTTGTTTCACGAAGCTATCCGTTTCATCATGGTACGCAAACAGATATCAAGTGAAAACAATGAACAGAGAGGAAACGGTGGTGGTGCTATGGGTGAAAATAGTATTGCAGCGAACTTCATGCACTGCACGGCTTGTTGTACCAATCAAAAAAGTAGTGCTGGGAACAGGACAATGAGTAAGAGCAAAAGCAATTACGCCATCATTAGGAAAACAATGACAGCAGTCCCATCGTGGAGTATGTTCTTTTTGATATGTACGAGTTTATTGGTTAGATTTTCGGAGGGTAAGTTCCTCGCTGATTTTATTACTTTTTGCATGTTCTGCTACTATTTTGTCACAATATATGGAGATTTTTTCCACTTTAATACCACTTGGCAGCAAACCGAGATGCATACAAGTTAATTGTAAGCCAATCTGTTGATCTGCCTTGGATGCATACATGCCAATGATGCCCAATCCCAATGTATGAATCCAAAGGGATTTTATTCAAAGCAAGTTGATCTGTTCAAATGTAAGACTCCCAAAATAGGCAAAACTAGTTACACTATAAAAATAGCAATTTTGCTTTTGAAAGTTTATTAGATTTTATTAGACGGGTCTATTAAATTAGTTAAATTGAATTTTTGGATAAAAATTCTGTATTTTGACGAATATAACTTACGAGATTATTTTGACAAGATTTACGTAATTGTGCACAAAAATGGCATAAGCAAGATTCTAGGGACAAGAAGGCTGACATCAATAATCAGGTTTCGCACAGAGAACCGCTATCGGGCACATATCTTTACTCAGGAACGGATGCTTATACTTGAATCTTGTTGCTGTTGTTCGAGGTATCATTAGAGTGGGTAGTTCTCGTTGAATTTAGCCATCCGATTGATTCCCCATAAAAATCACATGCGTTTTATGAAAACAAGGAAACCAGTATAAAATTGATTAATCTCTGTCAACCTGTCATTCTTCATGATTCCAGAACCTTGGTTATAGTATAGCTAGAGATGAAAGGAAATGTTTAAGTTTAAAGGTAATGAAATATTCTGAGATTAAATCCAACTTGTTGACGGTGGGTAGATAAATTTCGCTGGTGTAAATTACAGGAAAAATTTTCGATTCAGAGGATACTCTTTTATTAATACTTACTTATTTTTTATTGCCGAAACTCCATTTGGTGTATGTAGTGATTGGCGTGCATCGTGCATGACATGACGTGAGATTTTGATTTTATCGATTATATAAACAGGGATTCGATTCACGCGGATTGTGGAAAAAACTTTGACCTTCGTAAGTGTATCCATCATCGGAAAGAATAATAGGTGCTAGCTGCATCTGCATCATGCATTTTTACTCTGCATGATGATTTGGTGCAAGTTAATTAATTCCTGAAATTTAAAGTATTACATGGTGCGTAGCATTCAACAAACAATCATTTGGTTTTTCCCTTAGGTCTTCAGTGTTACGAGTGCCTTTCCCTGTACTGTGACTCCGGTGCAGTGTGTGACGCAATAAAGAGCACGATGGTAGAAATATTCATACCAAAACGCCACTTTATCCACTTTGACCCCAGTGATATTTGTCCAGAGAACGAGCTCCCAGGAAACTCCACACGTTGGGGTAACCTCTCTCGAGAGTGCGAACGGAGCGACTCGCTATGCTTAGTATCACCAATTGAAGTTCACACAGTGGTTGATGGGAAGAAAAATGGGAAAATGTTGGAAAATGAATATACCCTCGTGACACATGGCTATCTCCGTGGTTGTGCAAGCCGTCGGAAACTCCATGAATTTCCTGACACGATCAATGTTCGTGTAGAATTCATAGGGAGAAACGAAAGTGCGAAAAGTTCCAGCAGTAATAGTAACAATGTTCGTGGAGACGGGATGACCCCTACCCATGATTCGGACGGGAAAAACAAGAAACCGAACATTTTTTACAATATAACGAACATTGGCTCTGCGGCAGAGTTTGATCCCATGAAGAAGACGTATAAGGATGGGTACACAATTTCTAAAGTGTATTCGCATGTTTTCTATATTGATCAAGGTACCAAAAATGCTACCAAGTGTTATGAAGACAATTGTAATGATAAGGTTAAGTTTAGGAGGGGTGGGACTTCGGGAATTACTAAGCTCAGTAGCAATAGTAGGAACACAATTTATATGGCAATGTTTGTCGTGCTTGCAACCTCTGTTTCGTTTATATGAGTGACATAGATAAATCACAGGAAAGCCACTTATTTTTATCACGTGTGTACGTAGGAATGTGTTCAGGAAACGCTAATCCCAGCAAGGGTTCGCTTCTTGTAAATGTTCAGTTCTCATTTATATTGAGTTGTTGAGTTTTTTTTTTGTATATAGGTATGCATGGAATTTGAAATTAGACTTACAAATGTGAAAAATATATCCACTTAACTATGCATTTAGTTAGGGACCTGTATAGGTACATGTTGTAGATAGGATGACGGCAATTCCCCAATCATATTCCGAAAATATTCCTAAACATGCACATTGATTGGTACATTATGATTTGCATAATGAGTGAATAGGAATATTTGTACATTAGTAAAAAAATAGTAGTTTACTGAAATGTCAATTGATCCGTTTAATGATAAACTTTATATCGACTGAAACATAAATAGGTGTACTTATTAGCCATCATTCGACATTTTAAATTGACATATGGATATGCTATATACGCGAATAATGTATGACAAGAATCTAGTTATGATACTTACCTAATTTACATATTGTAAAATAATTAAATGTAAAACTACAGACAATACTAGAAGCGATTTTGAAAACTGGAACTAAACAATGTACGTATGATTAAAATAACGTATTTCACGTTTCACGGGTGCAATGGCGGAGTTTGGCATATTTTTTTTAAATCCGGTTTTCTCTTTCTTGGGCAAAGTCCAAGCTGATTTTTACGAGTGCACATGGACGAACCACCTTTTCCACCACCCACATTTCCCTTTTTCATTCACACTCTCTCACACAGTCTGTGCCAAGATTTTAATAACATTTTCTGTCAAAATGTGATACCCACATCGTGTGAATAATTCATAGCTTATTGTGCAACTAATATCACAAATAAGGATTTTCGGCATGGGTCCTGGAATGATGTGGATGCAGCATGCGACTACAACAGGGTACGAAATAAGAACCGTAACAAGTTGGCAGCTGAACTATATTGGCATTCCCGTAACGCTCCCCAAATAAAAAATCGACTATTTTTACAGCTATTTAAACAATAGAAAACTTTTAATATAGGTACATTACACTTTTCACAAACATGAAGCCTACTCCAAAACAAACTGAACTACAGACTTATTTTGAGAAACTGGTGCCAAAAACGGAACCAGTATCTCTGCTCAAGGCAAGATAAACTATCACTTCCATAAATTGGGTTTGGTTTGGTTTAAGTTGAACGAACGTATTTACCAGACAGAACTCTTGCCACCGATGACCGTACAGAACAGCGTGACCGCCTTGAAAAATGCGTTTCTCTAAATTCTCTTAATTTTCGCTTTGTAATCAATCGGATTTCTGAAATTGCATGGACCAACCAATTGATGCTAGCCACAAATATTTCCATAATGAATATCCCACCCCCAATTGCATAACATATTCCCACAAGCTGCACAAGCTTCATGATAACCTCCATATCAAATATATTTATCTTCTCCCTACTGTTTTGAAAGGTCCTGTAACTCATCAAATAACCGCGATGATTATGAACATGACTCCAGTATTGAAACAAGCCCGATTGAATTACAGAGGAAACCACCCGTCGTAGTTCATCAGGTCCCAAAGGAAAATCTTTCCGAAATCCAACAACACTCCCAGCCTGACTTCCAACGGGGACAATGGTATATGGGTTAAACGGGAAGTTTGCGTGGGAATCAGTCTCATTACCAGGTTCCAATGAAAGTACATTTTGAATGGCTTTCTTCAACGTATTTCTCTCCCCATAGCATGCATACGTCTCTGTTAATACCCTTTTAATACAGTCAAACTCTTGAAGATCATCTAGTGAGGGAAAGTGTGCGGGGATAAATGGTCTTATTATGGACGGCCAGGCCTCCTTCCCAAAGGATGTACCATATCTCCAAATACGCGTCTGACTTTTTCCAGTTTTCCGAGTAAATGTCCAAATGAGAATCTAATGGAATGTATTCCACGCGGCTGCATATGTACGTGAAAATTTTTAAATTATTCCAAAACAGTATGAAAACCCCAAACATGCTCAATGAAAACAGGAGGATGAAAGCGGATTTTCCAAGAAGGGATTGAGTGTGGGAAGTGCGCCGTTGTTGAACCGTACGATTTTGGGTAATCACTAACAAAACCACACACAGTTGTTTCAAGTAGGGATTTCTGTATGGGTTATAAGAATAAGCAGTAGTAAGTTTGCATTATGTAATCACTTATGGATTAATTTAGTTTAAGTTTTGCATTACGTTATCCAGCGCATCCAATAAATAATGCTTTTTACTTGGTTTTGTCTGGGCAAAAGACATATCACACCCACCAACAGTAAAGCTGCTGTTAGTAACAAAAAGGGAACCAAAATCGTCAACTCCTTTGCTCCCTCCATCTTGGACTCCTTTGTCACTTTTGTTGCAAAAACAGCCACCTTATTGGTCGTATACATTTCAGACATTTCCAATTCATTTTGAAGATCCAGGTCGTAACGATAATTGGCAAACTATCCCGTTCCAGTATTTACTTGAAACGCCTACCTGTCTTGCTTCGTTAGGTTTTGTTTCCACTAAACCATTGTTCTCCCTAGACGGATTTCGCTCATGAGCCGACTTGGTAGATTCTCTAATCATGATAAAGTCCGTTGGCTTAGGCTTGACGTTGAAACCGTCAGTCAGTACTTTATACATAAAGAACAAGTATGACGTGGTTTGCATTGCTGCCGCCGGATTTCGACAGGGCATAGTTCCTTCTCGCTTGCCTTGATTTACCAATTTTCTCACGGCTTCGGTACACGACGTGGATGAATTTGAGACGCAGAGTTTGTCGAAATTTGGACAAGTTTGGAAACAATATTGGTGAGTACTGTATGTAGCCCCGGACGTCGTCAAACGCTGCTATCAGCATATTTCTATTCATAATCTTCCCATTTTTTGAAGACATTATCCTGTTTTCCCTTGAACAGAATGTGCAATACGATCTCATCACTGCAACCTCATGGCCAATTTTGTTAAAACTTGATGCTATTTCCATTTTATCTCAAATTCCTTCAAACGGAGGGAAATCTCTTTCTCCTGGACCACCTGCTGAACCCTTTTTTGTGCTCCTTGTGACGAATTTATATTTCCCATTATTCATAGAAGTTGGACGAAATAACTTATGTAGCATGAATCCTATCTTTGTCACTCTCTTTGTCAGTGTCATACCGCTCAATAATTAACAGGGGATACTGACTCAACCTCTTCTGCCTTTGAGTAGCGATTCTGGTTTTAGAAGAAATAGAGAAATTACTAATTTCCAAAACTGTAAATGGGATGACAAAATTTCACTAATCAGCTCCGGTAAATACTTTTTGAATAAATCAGTTCTGTGAAATATAATTATATTGCCGAATATATTGTTGCTTCAAGCTTTTCTGAAGCAGATTGAGCCACGGGGGAAGTTGATACGCAATAATCTTGTGAGAGTAATTTAATTCTATGAGGACGACCATGAATAAGCACAACTTCGTAAACGCTTTATTCAAAAACATTGTATTTTTGCACTTTACTATTTGTAAAAGTTACAGAAACCCGTTATGTTATCTCCCTCTCCGAAAGATCCAACCCTCGCCTTACCCTGCTTTTACTGGAGTATACACATAATAACTTTATAAAGTCGCCATATCTCACTACTTATTCATATTTTGCATACATATTTCTTACTACCTACATCTACAGCATTAATGCCTTGCAAAATTACAAACCAAGCAAACTCATTATAATCCAATGACGGAATGCAATTAGGATGGTGATGTAAGCCACATAATGATTATTTTCATAGACGTGATCTCATTCCTCTCCTATGGACAAATATGTAAATGTGAATGTAATTCAATGAAAGCTAATTTGATTAAGCTTCCCAATCACAGCAAACTTCTAGAAAATTCTATTAGGCCTAGGTAATTCCTGGACGTTCCTCTCTTGGTACACTGCTTGAGCGCAAGCTCTTGCATTATGTATCATGAGAGTATAATTATATCCAGAGAATACGTGATCGTATATTGAATCCTTGTAATGAGTATACAACTCCTTGTCCAAGGTGGTCCTAAAAATAAACAAAGGTATCAATATCAACTTCAGTAAACATGATCATGGTTGACAAAGTAGCCCGAGCCGTACATATTCCCCAGGAGGTACACCATAACTCCGGGATATTCTCTTATTCCGGTGTTTCATAATAAGGTTTGGCGAGGCGGAGGTATATAAGCATTTAAAAGTAAGACTTCAAATTACATCTAGTTTAACATTTTGCCTGTCACAGAAATATGTAATGCTATTTAACTACAACTATAGATCTGCTGCATATACCCATTGCATTACTAAAAAAATAATCTTTTACATAACCCTATCATAAGTAGCATGCTTTGCAGCAATATAGTATATCCGAACAGCGGACGACACATATCGTTTTATTTAAGACGCAAAGCTGATTTTCTTTTTATCTGCTATTCTTTGCGAAGGTATTACACACCATGCATTGAAGAATTAAGGAGTTTGTCTATGAACACGAACATTGACCAAAAGCACATCACATGCATGTATTATTACTACTTTCCTTTCGAGTATCACATAGAACCGAACACTATAATATAATATAATATAATAATAACTATCCATGCATAGACGCATGTTTTAAGAAACATTAGACCAGTGTTCAAAAGGTGCTCCGGCAAATAGTGAATATAAACAGGAGCAGCTTTTCCACCCCTCTCATTCATCCTCCTAAGGAAATCATCAATTTCTCACATGCAAGCAATATTGAAGACAACATAGCTCACGACTCACTCACTCACGTTTAAAACTCATAGTAGTAGCACTAGTAGAACTATTTTCTACATACAATAGAAAATGGAAAAAAGCTCCTGTTTGATGATGGAGTTTTTTTCATTTTCCCTTTCCTGGTGAGGCGGTATAAGAGAATAAATCCAATTTCCTCGCGAGAAGATCAATCAACAACTTTACGGATAAGTATTCTTCGCGTTTGAAGCAAACTACGTACACGTCCATTATGCTTACGCTTACTTTATTCGCATCTGCTCTCTATTTCATGCACTGCATTCAATAAGCTTTTGATTAAATGAAGCAAAGTTACGTTGTATCAAAGTTGTAATTTTGAATAAAGGAAAAGGAAAAGTAAAATTGTGTGTTTCAAATTACAATCAGTAGCAACAATATGACCAATTTAAGCTTCCTTTTTGGATGCACATATATATACAGGGTGAATCGCAGTGTTTCGGTCAAACTTCGTATATAGGCTCTTTCGACTTTTCTAAGCATAAATGATTCTCTTCATATGTGTCGAATTCGTAACCGTTTTCGAGATATGGTCGATATGGACGATTAAAGTGGTATACTCTGTCGGGGCCTTAGCTACTTATTGTAAGATAGAGGATAGATCAATAATTCTGATTTAGATTTGTTTGACTATTCTAAACATAAATGATTCTCTTCATATGTGTCTGATTCCTAACCGTTTTCGAGGTATGGACGTTTAAAATTGTGCATCCTGTCGGGGCCTTAGTGACCTACACAGCTATCGTAGTAGCTAAGGCCCCGACAGGGTCAGAGTATACAATTTTAACTGTCCATATCTCGAAAACGGTTACGAATTCGACACATATGAAGAGAATCATTTGTGCTTAGAAAAGTCGAAAGAACCCATATACGAAGTTTGACCGAAACACTGCGATTCACCCTGTATACTCTCGGCAACATTTTTTACAACTACGTGTTCATTATTTTCGATTATTCAAACCAATTCAACGCGGCGCCATATATGTATACATATTCTAACCTCTCTGATGCAAGACGAACCGGAGAAGGAAAAATGGAAGATGCAGAAAATGTGAAAGGGAAAGCAAGTAGCAAAGCATTGATTTCTTCCCGACTGTCTCTCCTTTCTTTTAACCTGACCCACTTTTGAACAAGACGTAAGTACAAAGTACATTTTTCTTATGTCAGCAGATTATGTATTCTATCCTGAAACATTTTATTGCTAACTGTCATACGATGGCTCGATGAGTTTCCTATGCTTCACAGCACCCAAACCTGTTTCATGTTTGAACAGATATCAGATTTAGTAGGCATGATGTAGAATAGCGAATGTCCGCATAACTTTCAGTATCAAAAGTCAGAGGAAAGGAAAGGTGTAATCGTTGTTGAGCCGAGTGAGTTCAAATTTAGTTGTGAACCATTTTGCATACGAGATATTACGACAAAAGAAGACAAAAAGGCCTACACACTTGACAGGTATTACGGATGAGATGTGATGCTAGTCGAATCCTTGAACTTTCATCGAATTATGCTTAAAAAGGATCGCAACTTTCTCGATTACTATGATCCTTTTGGAGAGTCGTTATTCTAGCTTATTATATAATGTACTGTAGCATAGTACCTCATATTTACTGAGCAAATATGATATTGGTGACCACTATATAGTGTATACCTGCGTAATACGCCTTTTGATATCATATCTCGGGTCGATTTTTCCATCAATATATTCTATTACTAGTGATTTCCAATTCCAGGCGAAGACTTGGTCCTTTAGATTTCACGACTTTTTGACAAGTACGTAGAGAGTAGAGAGTAGGAGTTCAAGGAACTTTTATGTCTCCTTTTTATTTTATTTTTTCAAGAATGATATGTTGTCTTCTTTTCGCCTACCCGCCACGAAGGAAACAGAATGGGAAGGCTTTCTTTCAAGAGCGCCATCAATATAGACTCGAATATGGGGGCAGACGCTTGAGTATTCGCTCGAAATGAAAAGCATTTATTTCAAATTCGTTGATGTAATCACATCTCTCTCTATAACTTTTGTAAACCACTTGTGCAAGTCAGTGTTTTCACTGAAAGCATTTGTATGGATACCGGCAGAGAGGACCCATATGGCAAATATTAGTAAAGTGAGAAAATACGACTTTGTTTTCATTCTCCAAGCACAGCGTAACGTCTATAACGAGAATTTTATTATGCTCCGTTCCGTAGGAGTACAAGTGAAAATACCTGTTCGAAATATGAATGCTCGTGTGCTCGTGCTGTGCTACGATAAATAAAATCATAGTTCGTTTCTGCCTGTGTCTACATAATATACGCCTCATCGCCGCCAAAAACTCCAAACTTCTAGTTGTTTTACAAAGCATGATGACACCGACTCCAACATCATGATAAAATCGCTTTTGTATTCCAGTCAGATCCGAAGTACTGGTTAGTCTTGCACTTTCGCAAGCCAGTATTTGACTTGCACACTATCTCAATCTCATATCTTGAACAACTGGATGCCTCTAGTATGAAGAGATGGCACAACTAATAATAAGTATATGGTATAAGTATGACTCACCAAAATGTAGTTACTGGAGTGAGAAAAAAGTTTTCAAATCCAGTCGAGAATTTGGCAAAGATCAAGAGCTCAGCAGTTGGACCGTTGTTAGGAAGGCAGACCGCGTACACGACAGAGTATATTTGCCACAAGAGCTCTAGAATTGGATCCCATTGTTGACTTAACATTTCTTCCGAGGTAGCCGAATATTTTATCAGCGGAATTCGTGAAGATCTCCTTTGGGAATCGGGAGTATTATGGTCGCGTCCTCTGGCTTTCGAACTGTGTTCAAAGTATTGCAGCTAGACATAAAAACTTTTCTTGAAATGAATGAATTTATCAGAAATTTGACGTTCAAACTTAATTAGTGAAAACAGGTCAGCATAATAATTCTTTTGTTTTGTTTGGTTCTTGTCAAATGTACGTGCACATACCTACTTTGTGGCTTAAAGTGGGTGTAAAAGTAAAAAGCATATCGCCTATGGAATCTGGAAATGGTTACTTTAAGAAGGGGCATCACCATCTATAGCAAGCGATTAAATGTTATTGATACTCACAATCCGCTCAACACTATAAAAGAAGAATTATGACTAGACAGACATATACATTCTAGCAGCTAATGGTCTATGAGCGGAAAATCATTCATCATAGCTACAATACATAGTGTATGAGAATAGGTCAACACGGAGCAAAATGTAACATTTATTGGTAGACTGAGAATGTCTTCAGAAAAAGTGAGAAGTAGATAACGTGCTCATATCCATTTTCACCAGACGCCGAGAGAGATGGGAACAGGAAGGCGGAAAGTTAATGTAATTCTTGTGGAAATCATCTTGCAATGATATATAATCTGATGTTAAGAGTAAGTGCACCTTGCATTATTGCTCTTTGAATCACGTTGATTTGGAAAGCTGACTTTTCTCTGTACCCCACTTCCCTGGGCACTCCGCTCGTTTTCGTTTGCGGGGCATGCTAGATGCTAGTGGAAAGGCGTCTTTGCGATGAGAGAAAGCAAAGGAAAGATTTTACGGATGATGGGAGGGACCAGATGATACTAAACCGATGGATTTATTGCAAAAAGGAAAAGTTATGATTCCGATGGCGTAGCACACAGGGTCTCTAAAGATTCATTCGGCAACGGGTATGTGAAAATAGTGAACTTTTATTATACCTACGTATAGTCATCAATACGTAAAGTCAACGTATCCTATATGACCAACATTATTCTCAAATATATCTATGTATGCAATATATTTTCAACACATCACAATCAAATCGTCGTGGCGGCCGGAAAATGCATTGAAAAGGACCAAGGAAAAGGCATGAAAAGCAACTCTGAAGTTGTTAGATGATAGATGAAGTACCATACAGGAGAAGACAGATGTGTCGGTAGACAGGACAGGACAATACAAGAAGTTGAAGGAGTAGGAGTATGCATGCAGATATACAATAAAAGCTCCATATAGGGGAAAAACATGGTCGTAAAAGCTATCAGCTATCATGATGGCATGGCATAAAGAATTGCACGCAAAATCTAAATATTTTTGGCGACTCGATGACTTATTACTACAACTGTCTAAAAACTTACGGGGCCATTATATTCTCTCCGTCCACCAATCAAAGTCAGCGGTTGTGATTTGTCTTCATCGTAATAACAATTATACAGCATTTCTTCAACCTTGTTCCAAAATGAAGGAGGTAACGTTTTCCCCATGCTTCGTCTTGTTCCGTTATTTATTACCACATTTTCTTTTTTGTTCCCTGAGCCTTTTTCTGATACTGGCTTCCGCGAGTTACCTTCTGTCACGGTTGAAGAAACACTTGGATCATTACCGTTGTTATCAAGTTTAATGCTGGTAGTGCCATTGCTGCTGCGACTTTCCATCGTTTTAATACTCTTGCCACGACCACGAGTATGTTCCACTTCTTTCCCGAAAAATAGGGAAAGTTCTCTGACTAACTTGAAGAAGTCTGGAGGTAACCATCGCTGATCACATTTCTTAGTTGCGATATCTAACATAACATCTAGGGAGAACTGCTTCCAGTTATTCTCGTTCCGTTCTGGGAACCCATGCTCATCCCAGCCGTTTCCTTTGTACTCATTTCTCTGTACTTCTTCATCCCTCTGATCATTGTTTCGGTTGGATTGTACATTAAATTGGGACCCATACCTAGCCGACCCTGTTGAGCTGAGTTCATAATCAAACTCAATCTTCTTCTCCAAAAGCCTAAGTAATTTGGCAAAGGATCTTTGACCTTTTAATGAAACGGAAAGAAAGGCTGAAGATAATTTCTCCGTCGTTTCGGATTCATTGTTATTATCTTTTGTTGGTTTACTCTCTACGGTAAATGCTGAAGTCGGTACGTTTCCGTTCCCTACATCATTGCTCATATTTTCTTGTGCGT
Organism: Dicranocentrus wangi; assembly: GCA_036850665.1. Lineage (NCBI taxonomy): Eukaryota > Metazoa > Arthropoda > Collembola > Entomobryomorpha > Entomobryidae > Dicranocentrus > Dicranocentrus wangi. The sequence continues at coordinate 6,849 of JAANSN010002288.1, read as the reverse complement.
TGCAAAACTTGGGTTGATAGGAGTTCTGTAAAGTAGAATACAGGGAATTACTTGTACCACGTATACCTTACAGCTAAGCGAGCCTACTATACGCTTTTTCGATTCCATAAATCGATTTTCGGGTAAAGTCCACACATCTGAATAATGTTTTCTGTTCGGACCATATTCATTTTCATTACCAAACACTCTACTTTTAGCACACACAAGATTAGTAAGGTTAAGTATTTCATTTGAGTAAAATTGCATTACCATATTTTCAATCTTGAAGGCGAGTCCATACCTAAAGCAATTGGTGATGTTGAGCTGACTATGCATAAAAAGGGAATTACACCATTCCGGCTCACATTCCTCGGGGCCCTCGCCATCCCATTGGAGTCCATTGGGAAGCGAGACTAAAGCGGTATCTTCTAGAATGCAAATTAAGAGTCTTCCCAAATCTGGTCTATCATAGACGGTAATGTGCGGTGATTCAATTTGCTTCTCCCCTTCCTCCTCTCCTGTTTCATTTGTGTATTGCTTAGAAGAATTTGAATATCCGCCTGCTTCTCTTTTATTTCTACCACCAGCACCATTGTTTTCATCCTCAAACTCATACGGGATAACGTAGTCATTGTTGACTTCTTCAACATCCATTTCTAAAGGAAACCACGACTTGAATACGGAATTTCGGAAGTCGGGATATGCAAAGAACATTTCGTCGGCAGATGGCACCCCCATTTTCTGGCCTGGAGAAAGATCACCACTACTTTGGGAAGTTCCAGGTGCGGGTCGGTGTCCACAGAACCGAAAAATTCCACTAGACGGGTAAATACCCTTTGTGGAGGAAGATGATGAACGACATTTGTTCTCCGAGGAATACTCCGCATTCTCTTCTGACACTGGGGTAAAGCAGTATCCACTTTGGCGACTGTGTGAAAGTTCAATTCAAGTAGAAACCCAATGTGAATAATAAATATATAAAATATAACATCCAACTGCCCATACGTAAGTACCTATATACATTTCTATATTACTCGTAACTCGTATAACTTCGGAATGGAATTTCTTCATTGGAGAACAACTTGATGTAAGCTCCCCAATGAAGAAACTTTCCGCATTCCATACATACCGTAACTTTGGTTCTCCTGCTTTGCTCATATGCATCAGCCAGGATGTGGGTCCAGCAATAATGGCAGACTTGTAGATACCACATGTGTCTCCGTGTCCTGCGTAATTATGATAAACTAGTTCGTCTAAAGATGGGGGAAAAGAAGTGGTTATAAACATTCTTGAGAAAACCGATCAGTTACAGAAAGCCATTATGCTAAAGCATGGGAAGTATGTATAGAAGTTTAGAAGTAAAGATTAAGGTATTTGCAATGAGCAAAATAAATTGTCTTATTCCTTCTTACTGTATCTTCCAAATTGTTTCATTCGACCTTGAAAGTAAGGTTCCCTGAAAAATGTAATTTCCTCTGGAAGCCATTGGGGATGCTCAGAGAATCTTTGCATAGATCCTATTTTCTGCGGGACACAGAAGAAACAGAAAGTGAATCTGAGTTTGAATATAAATTAAATTAAATATGCATGAGCCACTTACACTCTTTTCGAGATCGAAGCAATGATACCCTGTGACAGCCCAGACAGATCCAGTTATTTTTTCGTTAAACAATGGGTGTCGGTAAACCAACCACCTACACATAATTGAATACTACAAAAATTGCATACTTAATTTTGCGTAGTTAATACAACTGTAGCCTTACAATGAATTGAGACACAACAGTTTTGCAAGTGTAAATTCATAATTCTCTAGGAAAGCTGTGAAATCTTCGATTTCATATCTGGAGACGGTTATATTCCTCCCTGTTCCATCAAGATTTTCGTAGACCCCAACATAGGGACGTTCATCAAGGGCACGGTAATCGTCAATTCGCTCAACAAAACAGTCGCGTTTTGCGTGGTACTCGTAAGAATAACGAGGAAATTTAAGGGCAGCAAAAATGTCTACTTGAAATAGAATTGTAAATACGGTCAGTGTATACATTATTAAGTCGGGGCAGTATAATAATTATAATGATGGCTACGAGTACAAATCTAACACGAGTATAAATGGAGAGAGAGAGAGAGCTTTTTTAACATCATGATAAAAAGTTGGATATGCTGCAAGTGCTGTAATGGTTGATTTCCTAGAAAGATCTAGCTTCATGCCAAAACCTTTGTTCCAGAGGTTTCTATTTCCGAGGAAAATGGACTGTTGATACCGGGGATTCCAATAACAGCAGCGGCTCGTCGGGTGTTCGTGTATTCGAGACGTTCGTATATTGACGTAAAGGAAAACCCAGAAACATGAGGCTTAATTGGTACATGAGGTAATAAATGGAGATAAATGCTACCCCAATGCAGTACGTTTTGTTTTAAATGGAGTTACTGATTGCTATTCATATTTATATACGTAGTTAGTAGATGTTTCTGTCGACCCCATTGTAAGTACGTATTAATTATTCATCCCACTTCTTACATCAATTTTGTAACTACCAATAAGTGAACCTGTGCAACAATGTGGGGTTTTCACTCTGACAATAAAGTATGATTAGTACTCTGTCCTTACTTTAAACTACGAGTCTGAAACGAGGTGCCGCAGGTGCTTCATTACGGCTAGCACCATTTGAAATTTATTACAAAATTTATTTGAGATATTTTGCCATTCCTTAAGGCAAGCCCCTACTGCATAATATATGTCTATAGAGAAGCATTGACGCATCAAGAAACAAAGACGACTGGAAGTGATGTATGGTGTATGACTTGGATAAGGTTGAATGTTAACAATCCTTCTTTTGCAGGTGGTTCTTTTCTGTGCTGATATGATAGTAGAATACTAATTACATCAATACGGAAAACGGCATTCTTGTTTGAAGAAGTGCATGTAATTATACACACCTGTTAAGTAATAATCATTACACGGCGCATGCAGCATTAATTTTAAAGAATTCAATTTAATCAAATGCATAAAAATGTAAGGCGTGTAGTAAAACTATATATGATCACGTTTATGTTTATACAGATTTCACGATAGCATTTTCCTTTGTATCCACAAATTTTTAAAAATAATTTAACAAAACCGCAGAAAATTGTCACTGTCCTCAGGGAACAACTTTATGTGAGAATTAAAAATATCGAAACTTGATAGTGAAATCGAAAGCTGTTTTAATATTTACGTTGCAAGCCTTACCTAACTGTAGTAGTCATTGAGTCTACAACTCCTCATTATACCACTTGCCTTGGATGGTATATACTAACGCGGTTTCGTTTTTATAATACTATACTCACACTTTACGATTGCAAACTTCGTTTCGGCTGCTGACCTTGAGAGTGAACTTACTTTGCTCTTGAGTTTTCCTCTAATAGTTTTTAGCAGACCTTACTTTTTTGACGGCAATGCTACGTATGTAGTATGTATGTATCTTCTTCATCTCACAAATAACAAGCTCTACTGCATGTTCAGGTCCATCATCATCACAGACCAGACTCACGATTTTTGCAAAATATCTCTGTTGCTAGTACGAACTTTTTTTTGAGAACCAGTATATATGACTATGCGGGATGTATAAGACTAACAACCATGGAAGTATTCATTAAGTTACTATTATATCATTGCTGGTAGTTTGACTCATTATGCTTTCATCTCACAACCATCTCACTCACTCAAAGTTAACCATGATGATGAACACACGAGTGAATCTTCAATTTTTGCACTTGCTTTGTGAAAACAACACTTACAAAAGTCATAAAAACAGATGAAGATGAGCCCTCGTACGTACGCAATCATGAATTCAATGGAAACTTCATCTGACTCCCACTGAGAATATTTAATGTGCTGGTTCTTGCAGTTTAATATTTTTTGTATTGTCCAGTGTATTGTTTACTCATTCGTCGCGTATGTATCTTTTAAACTGCACGTAATGTATGTAAGTAAGTATTTTTGCTCCTCATTGTGATGATGGTATTCCATTCACAATCAGTCGACAATTTAGCTAGATACCTACTCGTTGTTGCCTTCTGCTTTTACATACAACCAATATATAAAAACAGTTTTATTGGAGTCTCGCTGGACGAATCTATTGTTAGTTTTTGCAACATTGGCAGAGTAATAAATAATTACATGATCGAAAACTATGATGCGATGTGATCATGATTATGATGAGGCATGAGGCTTTGTCGAATGATAAGATGCGTCCATGCATCGTTTATCTCGTGTAGTAAGAAGCTCTTTACGTAATTTACCGTATATTTTTAACGCTTCAGTTTCACCACTTGAGCTCAACACGAAGATGTACTTTATTTCCCTTTTCAAGATATTCAAGATTTTCCTTTATTCGTACCGTACGCGTAAGTTGTACGAGGTAGCGAACGCCTACCGTAGTTGAAACCTGCTCAGGTGTGATAATCTCTGAAAATGATCTTTTCGGTATCTGGAAGAACAGTTCAGAGTTATTTTGAACTTGTACATGGGCAACAGGCTGACATTGAGGATGCTCAAGACTGGAATTGCTCTTGATTGTGTTAGTTTTGCATAAAATGGAAGAATACGAAGTTGGTATGCACATTGATCCACAGATTTTCCAATTGCATCACAACTACAACAGGGATCAAGTTTTTCATTATGACTAATCGTGTTGTTGTAAGTGAATTCTACGTTTGAGAGTTTTCCAGGAATGCCATTTTCATACATATTCCCTGTCCAAAAAGTTTAGCGTATTGTTTTTAGCAGTATTTGCGGTTATACCTCACTATACCTTGACCTGGTTTCTAGTGCTAAAATATACATACATTTTATGTGCATGAAAAATAAGTTGGCATTGTGTGATTGTGTATCTTACAATTAGAGTTGTGTTAACACGAAATCGTTTGTTTTGTAAGTCCAGGATTGGCGTCGGGTTATGTTACATTATTTAACTTTGTTATAGCGTTTGTTTTCCTATTTTGCACAGTTATGTAAATAGTTTGCGGGGATGAATTAATTTTATGCGAAAACATGGATCAAGAAATTGGTATATCTAGGTATGCATACGTCGTATCAATTTTAAGACAATAATAGTTCTTCAACGGACCAATACCGATCTGACGACGTAGTTGCATAGAACATTTTATACACGTGCAATAAAAGCGATTAGTGACGAGTGTAGGTTTTCCATTTGTAATTATAGAGAATGCAACGGGAAATGAATATCGAGAAATGGAAAAGTGTAGTTTTCCAAATTTTAATTTCGATACTTGCCGTTTCTGTTTTTCCACATGTGGAAGGAGTCATCAATGGGAAAATGAAGGACAAAGGACTGTATCTTATTCAAAGTGTAGCAGAACCTCGATACGTACGTCTATACTTGTTCATTTCGAATTTTATTTATGATCGGGGTTGAATACGATGCGGGGGTATTTTTTGAAGTCAGCTTGTGGTAATGAATATCTTACGCTATATAGGTTTTGACGGTGGGAGACGACTCTTTTGAAAAGACAAAAATCGAGGGGGAATTACTAAATCAAGTAATTACTTCAAAATGGAGAAACGGGGAAGACCAAAAATGGACTGTTAAGCTATTTGGTACGAGTCTGCATTTATTACCTGAATAGTTATTCTCGGACTCTAAAGTTTAATGTATATCCATCTTATGATGTGGTATTACAACAGGAAAGCAATATTACTTTCTAACGCCGGTAGAGCAAAGGCTGAACAATGTCACGTACAAAATATACTTGGAAGAATTTCCCATACCCAACATATGGGAGTTGCATGGTGTACAAGACAATAAACACTGGATGATCAAAATGCACCGGGGAAAATGCCTGAGATTTGATGGGTAAATAATAAGTCTTCAAACTTATGTCTTATATGTTCTCTGCTTAGGTGGACTCACAAGCCAAATATAGCCTTTGTTTTTTTCAAATGAATAGATTGGAAAATCCGGTGAAGCAAGAAAAATGTGATAAAAAGAACGAATTTCAACTGTGGAACTTCCATCTCATGAACCAATAAGAAGGATTCATATATATATATTGGATCTAGTTAATATTTGATGATTTAGTTAACTACATGCTTTTATACATTTTGTTTTGTTGCATGCAAATTCAATCAATTTATTTATTTCAGGAGTTCTACCTGCTTCCACGATATTTCTTGATAAACACTGTACCGTTAATTTTTAGAATTTCTAATATAATGCATCAATGCACGAATTGAAGTATACGAGAGAATGTATGCATATTTATTTGTTAACCATATCTTATACAATCAGTTTAATAAATCTACAAATCTAATTGTGAAAATGGCATTTTGTTAATCCGAAGGAAGGCTACACAATTGCACAAATTCTTATTTTAGTGCAGTGTGTTTGAATATTTTATGACATGACAGTTCAGTTTTCCAACTAAATAACATCAAATTTGCAGAGATGACACTGCATAGTCGTATTCATTTCGACGACTAAACCAAATCGCATTATTTTTCCAAGTTTAATACAATGCTAACATACAGGATTTCATATGCATACTTATGGTCGGCAGATTAGTATACGTGATTAATTTTTATATTGTATTCTGTTCTTATTTATACGTGGATAGATTGTAGTTATGATTTGATATGTAATGCCCAAGGCACCCACGGTGGAACGTTTATTGACAACATGAAAAACCAACACGTATAATATGATACTTACATACAGTGTCATTCACTCAAATTTAGATTACGAAAAATAACATGGGAAAATTTACGTTGTCAATGCTCCGGAAGTCACGTTAAGTGTTAACTGACCGATTGGTATTTTCAACTAACTCCTAACCTTATAATACCTTCCCATGTTTTTTTTCGTAATCTAA
>JAANSN010002287.1:0-25114 GCA_036850665.1 Dicranocentrus wangi | reverse complement strand
AGGCATGCAAAGAACTAGGGGTTCGTTACCATTATTTTCATCAGAGTGAGGAGATCGCGTTTTTCGTCTATGTCCACCGGTGGACTTGGCGAATATCTCAGGAATGAAGCCTCTTAGGCAAAAATGTTATTCGGTATAAAGTTGTTCGATCTCGTAGTGGAGTCGATAGGCATGCAAAGAACTAGGGGTTCGTTACCATTATTTTCATCAGGGTGAGGATATCACCTTATTTGTGGTGTGGATTGAGATGAGTTGAAAATGAGATATTATCATATACTGTATATAAATGCCAATTGGCCGAATATGGACGTCCGTTTATTTTTACATAAATTTTGGATACTGGTATGGTACAACAATTTTTTTGGGGTTTTGAATTTTTAAGTTTTTTTTGATTTTTTACCTGCACCGGTTTTTTGGTACTGTTATATGTAAATGATTTACATTAGAAAGTCTTATCTCCCCCCTTGTATATTTTTTTAGGATTTTAGTTTTTTAGTTTTTTTAAAAGAGTTTTCGCCGGTGCAGGTGGCTTCAAGTGGTATTCTTCTTTGATACATATTCGTCACCATCATCTTCGTCACAGTCGGGCAACTCTATTTTAGGCTCCACAATAGGTGGCTCCTTCGATAGCTTGGTGTCGTCCTCCTTGGTAATTTCCCCCTCCTCAGCTTCCCTCGCACGCTGTTTCTCCTCGTACTCAGCCAGAAACTTGTCTAACGAAAACAAAACAACACAGGATGAGTTTTCAAACATTTCAATTATTAATTAACTTGTAAGTTATTTTAAACGAACTTAACGTGACTATCATGCTCAGGTAATCATTTAAGTCTACAGATATGACAGGCCCGGGCCATTTTGTGGGTGTTAGTGAAAATGCCATCTGATGGAATCGCATCCTGACCCTATGAGAAAAATTATTCACATTATAAATTCGTAAAATATATAGAATATATAAAATGTAATATAATTTTCTCACCGGTCATCCTGGGAAGGATAAATTTGTGGGCGACATAATAAGTTGTTCTCCGGGATGCCCACCACCAGAGGGCTCTCCCAGAATTCCGGTTTTCTAGGATCGTGGCAGTCATTCTTGTCAAAGATATCTTCTGACGCCAGGAGCATTTGGGTGACGGGTTTTAAGTCACGCAGAAACTTCTTTAGATGTTTGGAGTTTATACAGATCCGGCTGGGCTTGTTTTCTGTGAAAAATATAAAAATATAATAAATTAAAACTTTCATAGCAGTGTGAAATTATAAAGTACTTACCTGTATTCTTTTTCTGGATGTAAATTTTCGTTGATGGCGGCAACTCCGTACTATACTGCCGCATAGAGATCATGGATCCTATATGTACAGTGTCGTAGGTGTTAAAAAACTCGGGAAGTTTATCCGGGTAAGGGGCTAGATGCTCCGCCCCAGCCTGGGATTCTAGGCTTTCGTAAAAGCGTTTCATTTCTTCCTCGTCCACGCATACCTTCGTCTCAACGCGGGCAAACTTGGGTGGACGAGGGGGAGATGTCTGACTAGCTTTTGATTCCATCCGTGGAATCTTGGGGGTGTGTGGAGGAGATCCTGGTGGAGTTAATGGCCTGCGATAATCCTGGTGTTCTTCATCTCCTGGCGGGAAAAGACCTAAAATAAACAATGTTAATTTTCGGATCACAGATGGTTTTAACAACATTAGAAACTTACGGCGTTTTGGGGGAAGTTTCGGAGTAGGCATTTTTTGGCGGCGAATAAATATAGAAGTTGGTGTTTTTCTTCTTGCAGTTGAAGAAACCAACTTGAAGCAACGAGACCAGAGTTGTTATCCCTTTTTATATGAAAATGGACGCACCCCGATCGTCTCGCTTCGACTGGTTTAAGTCCTCTCAACAGTACCCAGAGAGCTCAAATTTTTATCAAAATTTTCTATCAAAGCAACGTGGAGGTAGACGCAAACCTACGTTGCATTTGGAAGCTAATTACTTTTGTTTAACGACTTCTCAACGTCAGTGCTTGTCACGGATGAAGAACTTTATTCAAGCTTCAAAGGAGACCCCAATGTTTATAATACTTCAAAGTCCAGCTGGGACAGGTACATTTACACTATTAAAAAAATTTTGATTACAATTGTGATGCATTTTTTTATTTTCTAATTACAGGAAAATCCTTTTTTGCGAGGTTGGCTGCCCACGAGATTGTTCAGAGTGGCTTGACGTATGAAGCTTCGGGTACAACAGGCAAAATCAGCTACCATGCAGCACAAAGTTCAACTCTGTTCTCACTGTTGCAAATTTACAACGTGAAGCAGAGTTTTGAGGGCATGGTCAGTGAACCGATGTCAAAAGAAACCAAAAAGTACCTGAAGTCATTATCCTGGTTGCTCTTAGATGAAGCTGGGTACGAACATTGGTCAATTACATTACTTGTTTGCTTTGAGTTTTTGCTTATTAATTATTTTTCTTTTTGCAGATTGATTGGAGCCAGAATGCTAAACATGATTTCACAACGGCTCTCACGTGCGAGAAACAACAAAAACGTTTTTGGTAACATGTCGGTATTGTTGATTTTGGATTTTGCCCAAGGTACCCCGATTGGAGATGTGAGCTTGGCTGCAAATCCGTCAAGCATGTCGGACGAGTTTGCAAGGGTCGGTGGACTAATCTTCAGATCTGCCAATGCTGTATTACAACTAAAAGAGTGCATTCGTCAGTCGAAAGATTTAAGGTTTGCAGAACTACTTACTAGACTTCACGCAAGAGCAAGTACGAAAGAAGACTTAGCTTTACTAAAATCAAGGCTTGTGAGTAATGTTTCGCAGGAAGAACGTGATAGGTTTTCTGATGCGATAAGGCTTTATTGCCTCAACTGGCGCGTGGACGAGTATAATGCGAAATTCGTGTTATCACTCGGTATCCCCGTACGTAAGCTTTCGCCAGTTTTAACACCACATTGTGAAAAATGTGCAAAAATGTATAGAGCAGTGTTTGTTGGGCAATCCGTTCCGGTGGATTCCACCAAAAACTTGCTTCAAAGCAAGGGTGTTTACAATGGAAGCCCACTTATTGTAAAAGATGTGGTTTATAAGAGGGGCTCAAAAACACCTCAAATGGTGATTGTTGAAGCAAAGGATTTCACTGGTGTTGGGCTTCACGGTTCAAAAAACACCATACCAATTTATCCTTGCCGAGAACGTGTTCATTGCCCACATAAAGGAGTAAAGATACGCGTGGTTTTTTGGAGTTTAACTAACGTAGCCTCCTACTCCATAATGAAAGTTCAAGGCATGACGTTAAAAAAGGTGGTAGTTTCTTTAGACGACATGCATACGTCAGACAAACGTATATATACAGCTTGTAGCCGCGTAGAAACTCTAGATAGTCTGCTTTTAGCGGGCACAGAAGTAACTCTTGAGAAGCTTCTTAAGATAGAGAAATGAAGACCGTCGTATCTTGCGACTCTTCAAGTCTTGAAGAGATATCTCAAGCATTCTGTAATATTGATCATTCGCTTGCTACATTTAGTTGTCCTTTTATTAAGCGTCTTAGACGAAAAGTGAAGGATCCAAACTATAATAGGTTATTTCCGATTCCAGGCATAGATTACGAAGAAGAGTCTGGTAGGATTTTCATACAATTTTGTAACCACGAAAGTTGTCCGGTAAATTCTGCTTATGATTTCGCCGTTGGACAACTTATAATTAATAAAAAACTAAGTAGGGAGGATTTGAATTCCACACGACCTATTTCATACTCTCAAAGGGGGGAAAATAGAGGTAGTAAAATTCCGGACTACGATGTCGACCTAAGTCGACTCGGCTGCCCGTAAGTAAAACAAAATAAACAAAAAAAACATAAAACAATAAAATTTTAAAAAATGTTGATATTTTTTAAAGATATTTTAAGGTAAAGGGATTTCCGGAGTTCCTTCTAGGCGGAGGAGGCAACGACGTTCCGGGGGAGAGTGGTCCCGGGACGTTACCTTGTACTCATGAATCGTGCAGCCGAACAGCGTTCGCTGCGTACTCTGCCATGGATGGGATTCAAAGGGGAATCCTGGGTGCTTCCATAAAGGAGGTGTTCACTTGTGGGCTTCAGGTTAGACTTCAAAACGCACGATTAAATAATAAAAGTTTGCAGGCAGTGATTAAGACTCCAGCACTCTGGCCAAAAGGGCCAGAGTTCTGGAATCCTTTTGACTGCCTCCTATTATCAGAAGAGGTTATCGAAGACAAATTCTGCGTTTACGTTGACGACGGAATTGTCCAGTCTTTTGGGAGAGAAAGGATTTATGATTGGGATGGGATTGGCTTACCCATAAAACTCCCGACTGTAGGTATCGATGGCTATGTTCATCAATACCTACACGACATTATTAAAAGTAATAGGACATACGGTGCGAAGGGTCAGGCAAGGCAAAACCTAGCTAGACCCGAGGTACTAAATACAAAACTGTCCATCATGAATTTGATTAAAAAACCATTTGTTTAAACTATTTACAGATAGTTATTGCAAAAAGGTTCAAGCAACCATTACAGATGCGGTAAATATATAGACCAGGTTGTTAGTAGGGCAATCCGTCAAACCAAACCGGTAGATTCCATCAAAGCTTCAAATGGTGTTTACAATGACTTCGTATAAAATGTAATATATGGAATATTTTTTAGTTTTTGTTTTTACAGTTTACAGGTTTTGTTACTTTATGAGTATGGAGAAACGATCTTTAAGTTACTCACTAAACCAATGCTTCTATTCTTTAGTTTTCTATTGGGGCAAGTCCCGGGGGGGCCGTCCGCGCAGGCGCTGCTTCTTCTTGGGGTGGTGATGGAGGGGGCCTGCGCGTTCGGAGTTGCTTGAGGTGGTTGTTTGTGTTTTGATCTAAACAATCGCCTCGGCCAACTCCGAAAAAAAAACGGTCCGGGTTGGACTTGAGGAGGACAACGATGGCGAGCAGTAGCATAAAAACTACCACACCGCCCTACATTTGACAACATTACAATTGGTCTTCTGTCTGTTTCAATCTGTAGTCGGATGACGTCTATTTGTGATGATGTTGAATACAGGCGACAGTTCAGCACATCTTCACATGTTCAGATGGATCAGCGGCGGCATCCGGGCGCCTTTGGATCATTGCTCATTCGGGGTTGTCCCAAATGGTCTGCTCCTAGTAAGATACACCTAGACTGATCATTTAGGGCAATTTGGAGTGTGGCATGCTTTTCAACAATACGCCTTATCAAGAAAAAAAGAGAAAATTGATTGTTTGCAGCATGGTGTCCGTATAGTGCCCTTAATCTCTCTGTTTGGTTATTAATAATAGACAGAGGGTTTGTGGGCATCTTGCGTCTCCTTGCCGACGCCATCCCAAAAGTTTTGTGCATTTATTTGGAAGCACTGGGATTGTGACCATTTTTTACTTGGTCCATTCAAGCCTTTCCAAAAAAATTTGCAAGGCATTTGGAGTATTCAATGGAGTCCACCAGGTAGATCAATTATTTTTATGAGATTGATCGACCCCGTGGGTTCCACTGAAATGCTTTAAGAAAAACGTCAGCGGCGGCGGTAGCAGCAGCAGCAGCATTTGGTGGGCTCCACAATGGTGACTTGATATGAAAGTTATATTAGTCATTCAGTCAATTTGCTATTGCGGACACCACTTAGTATGCAAGATTCATCATCACACGTTCTGCTGAAGAAGAAGAAGAAGAAGAGAAGAAAGGCGGCGGCGGTACACTTTGTGTCCTGCAAAGTAACAAATTCTTGGATCAGAATTATGTAGATCCAATTTGTTATTGTGCAAGCCACCGGGTATGCATTAGCACAAATTAGCAGGAGGCTGAAATCTTTCTTCTGTCAAAACATGATGGTCAGCACATTTGCAAGTCGGGTGGGAAGTTATATTAAAATCCAACCCAACTTGTAACTGCGTGGACCGCCAAGAATGCAACAATAAACTACCCGGTGTTCCAGCATCGTATCCGTACCATTGATGGATGTTGTTCGTTGTCTTGGATTCGGTGTCGGCTACCCACTCGAGAATTCTTGTACATGTCATGGCGATCCAGGAGATGGGTATGGTTTTTAATACACATCCCTGAGTTTCCATGACATTTACAGGATGGTGGCAACAGCAAATCATAATGGTTTTGTGAATTCTATAGCAGGTACATGGCTGGACACAAAAATTGTTACAACAGCTAACAATGGTGACGAAATCAACAAAAAAGAAGAAGAAGAGGGTACGGGAGTAAGCGGTAAACGGATTTTTCGGTAGAAGAGGATTACAAAAAAACGGTGCTGCCGCTGCTGCACATTGTTGTTGTTTTTTGTTGTAAATTTAATTGAAGCCACCAAGGTGAACACGTAATACACGTAATGTGCAGCTAAGTGGTTTCGATTGAATATACAATGAAAAGGACTGATACAACGAAGGGAGTTGAAGGAGGAAGGCCGCAAAAACTACTACTGCTGCCCGGGCCCACCACCCGCCCATCACTCCCCACGACGTGGAGTGATGCCAGGCAGTAGTAGTAGTTTGCAGTCGGTAGTCGGGAGTCTGCAGTCGGCAGGTTTGTGTTTGCCTTTCAATCCGTCCGTCCGTCCGTCCGTTTCAGTTATTATTGTTTTGTTAATGCAATTGAATGCACACGTTTGAACATGTAAAAACAAAAGTCGTGTCGTTCTGTGTATTCAATGGAATTTGCAAACAAGAGACTCACTAGGAAGAAACGGGACACGGAAATCTTTTCAAAGTTTTCAAAGTTGTTTTCCTCAGCGAATGTGTAAATACACCTCGACGACGATGGAGGAAATGTTGTAAATACACATTGGCGGAGGAAAACAATGTTGATTTATCGTCGTCGGGTATGGAACACGATATTAAAATTTACGGGATACTGGGATCGGGAATCGGGACACGGGAGTCGGGAATCTGGCGATTGGCGATTGGCGATTGGCGGTTGGCGATTGGCGATTGGCGGTTGCCGCATGACAATTGGTATGACATTTGAGTTGGTTAAGGATAATTGTGTATTGTATTTGATTATGCTCAAACACAACTTTNGGTTGGCGATTGGCGGTTGGCGATTGGCGATTGGCGGTTGCCGCATGACAATTGGTATGGCATTTGAGTTGGCTAAGGATAATCGTGTATTGTATTTGATTATGCTCAAACACGATTTTCTTAACCAACTTAAAAAATACCCATAATAATAATTAATTGAACAATTTCGATTGGCGATTGGCGGTTGGCGATTGGCGGTTGGCGATTGGCGGTTGCCGCATGACAATTTGGTATGACATTTGAGTTGGTTAAGGATAATTGTGTATTGTATTTGATTATGCTCAAACACAACTTTCTTAATCAGCTTGAAAAAATACCCATAATAATTATTAATTGAACAATTTCCATTGCCGCTGCATTCAAACATAAAACACTATGTAGAGTTTGGTCGTTTTGGTGATATTTTTGTTTGTGTAACGACAAATAATTGAATAGCACTATTGCGGTCAAACTGTACGTGTGTAAAAATACAACGGAACCAAGGAGATTCGACGACGACAAGGAGATGAATTTGTAGCTTTTGTACGGCTACAGTCGTATTTGCAGCTTATGCGTTTTTTTTGTATATTGCATAAACTGCAGATTTGGCTGTTACTGTTTAAAAGTACATTCTGCTGCAAATGTTTGTAAAATATATGGAGTAAGAATATGCAAAAAATGCAAAAAATAAAGATTTGAATTTGGTTTATAAAATAATCAACAAAGCAACCGATAAAATTGTTATTGCATTAAAACTGATGGCAAATGATAAAATAAATCTTGGAATGCATAAAAAATGAATTAGACACTCTTACAACAACAAAATAAATCTCGGAATGCATAAAAAATTGAAACTCATGACAACAACCAAAATCATTCATCACTGCTTGAAGAAGAAGCAGGAGATAATTGACCATTAAACACTGCTTCATCCCCCTCATGGAGTTGTTGCTGTTGTTGTTGTGGTTCTGGACGCACTGGTTCTTGCCGCGCTGCTTCTCTTTCTTGTTGAGCTGCTGCTTCTTCTGGTCTGATGTGACTCAGAAGAAAATGGTTCTCTGTGGGATACCATTTCTTGTGGCATGCAGTGCAGTAATGCAAATAATGGTTAGCCTGGGCAAGATGATCAGGAATGGGATGACGCCAGGTGGCCTGTGGAGGTTCATCACCAACACGATGAATGATCTGGAAACGGTGTATTTGCATTGGCCGCTGGGGTGCTGGACGCTGGGCTACTGGACGCTGGGCTGCTGCACGACGGGGTCCTGCTGCTCTTCCTCGACCTTGTCCACGGTGTTGTCCTCGCCTCGGATTGGCAACCCGACGCCGGGGCACTTGTGCTGCTGCTGCAACTACCTCTTCTTCCCGTTGGTCCGGTTGCTCCTGTTGCCGGTTCTCCGCATTTGGCCCTCCTGAAACATACAATAATATGTAGGAATGAATGAGAAAGTTAGACAGAGGCAAAAGTTCTCAACGCGTGTATATGTTCACCTTCTTCAACGACCATTCTCTCTGGTTGTTGTTGCTGCTGCTGGGGTTGCTCTTCGCCAGCATGTGGACCAGCTGAAACACACAAATTGTGAAAAGGTTATGTGTGTGAAAGAGAGTGTGTGGGACGCAAGCGACAAAAGTTCTCAACGCGTTGAAATACACACCTTCTTCGGCGACCATGATTTCAGGCTGTTGTTGTGGCTGTTGTTGTTGGTTCTCCACATGGGGCCCAACTGAAACATACAGATTGTTAAAAAAAAGATCATTTGTCTGAAGAAAAAAAGAGGGGGGAGAGAGAGAGAGAAAGCGCGCGCAAAAATGTGACAAGAGTTTGAACGCGTTCATGTACTCACGTTGTGCCACGATGATGAAATCAGGAGACCTCTCTCGCTCCCTAGGTTGTTCCTCTTGTGGACCACGGTCCTGCTGCCCTCCTAATAAAAATAAAAGACGCAAGATTAATATATTACAGAGGCAACCGGTTTCACACACACACACACCTTTCAACTCTGTATAAAATTGTGAGTGTACTTGTGAATTCGCTGTAAGCAAACAGACAATAAGTATGGGTCTAGTGTGGAATTTTGTGTGGTAGTCTATTGGGATATTCACCTTGTTGGGGTGCGTCATCAACACGATTGTTGTTTGCATCGGGGGCGGGTTCATCAGGCTCAACAGGTGCAAACAACTCAACCGCTCCAACGTCATCAGCAGGTGGTTGGTTAGCCACTTCTTCTTGGTGTTGGCGAAGCATGCCTGTATACGGAGTGGTCAATAAACCATTGCTAAACAAAAAACCAAGCCAAGCTAAAGGAAAAGAGAGATAGAGAACACTCACCAACAAGCATAGCCACGGGTCCACCAGGTGCTGGTCGCTCATTGGCCGCGTCCATGGCCGCCAACGCCGCTTGGACATCCCCTGGTGCCGCCTGAAAAACCAGTAAGTCACTGTGTTACTGTAAATCATATGAAATATTTTGTATGCCTAATGGTAAATGATATGTTACGCGTACATTTGCCGGGAATTCCCCAGGAGGATAGACGGGAATTCCATCGCGAATTGGAAGGATGTACATCACAGGACGAACCAGGGCAATAATCCCATCCCCCGCTTGCACTTCTACATCGCGAACTTCTACTCCACAAGCTTGCACGGCCACGTCACGCAGCTCCTGCATAACCACCCCTCCCGGCTCCCCATCTTCAATTACAATGTCGTGTGGGACCCCAGCCACCCCTTCTAAACGCTCTTCTTGGTCCCCAATAACCTCCTGATCTTGGATTTGTTCGCCTTGCAGGCCCTCCCCCATTGGTTGCCCATTTGCGACTTGCTCCACTTCTACAACCATTTCAGCCCCGTTATCCCCATCACGGACAACCCCTTCGACCTCAACCATTTCCCCCACTGGATTCGGTCGTTGCTCCTCATCTCTAGCCTCTGTTGAAGAGCTTCTGTTACGACAACTGGAAGCACTACGACGGGATGTGGAACGACTCCTTCTTTCAGCTCCTCCGTTCATTGGATCATCATCGTCGTCGGAACTGCTGTCGTCGTCATCGGAAGTCTGGACGTATTGGGCACTTACTGGTGGCCTTGTTCTACGGGATCTCCTCCCATTGCTCGAAGTATGGGATCGGCTTCTTCTTCTTCGACGACGATTTGCGTTGGATGGACCGGGATGGGGATCACGTTCCACGAGTGCTACTGCTTCATCACCGCCAACATTTACCAGTCCCACTAACATTGCAGGTGGATAACCCTCACCGCCGAAATAGCGATATGTCTCGCCGTGATGGAACAGCTGCCGTCTCCTTTCCTCGTAAATAGCCATCCAAGCAGGAGTCAGTGGGAGCTGAAAAGTAAAATGGAGTTAGCCAAGCGGAAAGTGTAAGCAACGCGAGAACAAGTCAATGTTGTAACCGAGGAAAAAAATTGATATACCTCTTGAGCCACATTGGGAATGGGCTGGCCTAGAGAGTCTTCTGCCAAAGTCCAAGACTCTGGCGTAACAAGCTCCCTCAATGGCATGGTCATCGCCCTGGCTGGCTGCGTGTAGGTTCCCCTGCAGTGCCGGAGGCACGCAGAGCACATGATTGGAGAGTCAGGCTGATCTCCAAGCCTAAGCACTAACCACTCTTGAGTGTTAAAAGTGGAATGCCAATGACCCACGCAATTAGGGCATTGGCACGCAAAAATGACGCGCAATGCCTCTGCAAGAGATGGATGCATTTCCAAGAGCCTCGCCTGAACATTTTCTTCCTGGAACAAACAAAAACAACCCGTAACATTAAACTCCAATGGATTGGCTAATTCTTCCCTCCTAATTTTACTTAGGTGACTTATGGTCAAATAAAAAGACTGAATTCTGGGAAATATTTCTCAGTCCGTCCTTTGAAGTCACGATGCCAGAAAGAGTGGAATATCGTTCAACTCAAATTTGCGCAAAGACTGGAGGGTCGCATTATCTCGTGAGCTGTCAAAAATGCGATTACTATTTTTGTGAGCTTTGCGAAAACGTAAGAATATACATGTATTATTCTCTCTGCAATGATTGCGAAAATGAAGCCCCAGAAGAATAAAATGTATCCAAAGGCCTGCAGAAAGGTATGTTGTAAACTTTAAAATTGTATTTAAATTGTTATGGCTGTAATATAATAAAATTTGTTTTAAATATTCAGATCGTCTGCGGGCAATGTGGGTATGAAACTCTGGATCTCAGACAGTTAAAGTTACATCTGGATCAATTTCATCAGTGTAGTAAATGTACCAAAATATTTTACAACAAGCTATTACATTGCTGCACCGAGGAACAGCAAGAACGACAGTTGCTCGGTGGTGGGGATCCATTAGAATGGCTTCCCCGCGACAATTATTTCCAAGTCAGACAAATTGCTCATCGCGATTCCATCTTTTCCTTTATCCACAAATTTCAAGGTGATCATGTGACAACAAATTCAGCATATCAAGAAGCCCAGCAGCACATTTTTGATTTGGTAGCAGCATTCCTGAATACATTCGGCGCCCTAAAGTTCAAACTGACATATACTTTAAGTATGCAAAGCTTGAAAACACAGAAAGTTGAAACACGATATTTTCACTCTGGATTTTTACAGTTACTAGCAAATGATCATGTCAAGCAATTAGTCGACTTTGCTAATGAGTACCTTGATACTACACTTTTTCTCTTCACATCTACAGAATCGGGTTTTCAAATCATCAGAGTGATTAGTGTGGAAATATCACTTGCAAATTTGCAAGTCACTAGTGTGAGTGGCTTTCTCAAATTATACCCAGAACTATTATACAAGAGGGGAATCATTTCTATCGCTACAAAACAAACAAATTCCTGTTTCGTACTTTCCGTTCTTGCCGCACTTTATGGCGATACAGAAATTAAAGAAAAATATTTTGGGAAAAAAATTCTTACTAAAGCAGAAAAGCAACGGCTAAAAAGAATTCTTGAAAATGAAAACTCATATGCTGATCTCATTCAGAAGGTCAAACGAAACAATCTTTTACAAATTGAAGAATTTGAAGGCCCATTTGCCCTGGAAAACCTGGATAACTTTGAAAATGTGTGTAACATTAGCGTTTCTGTTTTTAGTTTTAACAGGAAAAGCCGGAAAATTCAACCTTATAGGCTAACAACTGCAAAGTGCCCTCGACATGTAAGCCTACTGCTAATAGAAGCAAGCAAGCTGGACCAAGTAGACCCACTCAACCATGCACAGTATCACGTCGCTCTTATTAGAGATGAATCCGCCTTTTTTTCGCACAAGACGAAACATAAAATGATGATTTGTCGATACTGTGCTAACTTGAAGACTCCGGCAGCACTTAAAAGGCATGAAGAGGATTGTCATTCTATTCATTCGCTCAAAATTAAATTACCTTCTGAAAACCAATACAAATTTAAAGACTATGCAAAGTTAATGAACCTGCCCTTTAAGCTTTTTGCAGAAGCATTGCCAATAAAGAAATCTGATGACACCTTAGCAATAACTGGTTTTTTTCTTGGAGGAGTTGGCGGGATGAACGAAATCCTGCTTGAAGACTTTTACGTTGGCGATGATGCAGAAAGCATATTTGTTCAACGGTTATTCAAGGCAGCAAAGACGCTACTAAATATATCAAGACAAAATCAAATTCAACTAAACCCTACACCATTTCAAATTCATCAGAGGGAAACTGCAAAGCGATGCTATTACTGCAGCCAAGCATTTGATCGAAACAACCCTGCATTAAAACCCATTCTGGAGCATGATCATCACGCATCAGAATACCAAAGACCTACAGTCGTTTGCTGTGTGAGCTGTAACTCCAAATTGAGATGTTCTTACATACCGGTTATAATGTTTTCAACTCTATCATTATCGTTAGTTCTGCGAGGATTAAAAGATTGCAAGCGAAGAATACATGTTATCCCTAACAGGGACGGAAAATACATAGCCGTGCATGTCTACGGACTTTTAAAAATCATTCTTTTTGAGAATTTCTTCAAACAAGACTTGGAAGCACTTTTACAAGATTTTTCCTCATTATCTTCAACGGCCGTGAAATTTTACAAATCCCTCTTTGACTATGATAAACTCTGTTTTCCTCATACAAGTTTCTCATCTGCAGCAGAATACCGAAATCAAACAGACTTTCCACCTATTGAGGAGTGTTACGATGTATACTACAAACAGCATTTCAGCATTATCGACTACGCACGAATGAAAATTATCATATCCGAGTATCAATTACGAGATTGTGAAGAGTACGCAAAGTTATGGCTACAACATCGTGTATATGGAATGTTTGCATGCATGCAGACACTTGATGAATTTATTCGACAGAGGTTTCAAATTTGCATTTATAATTCCGTGACCTTCGCGTCGGCAAGCTGGGATATCTGTATGTACCATTCGAAAGCTTGCTTTGACTATGTAAAAGATTTAGAGATCATTAAGCGTATACGTGAAACTTTAGTTGGGCCCATAAGCCATCTTTCAGAAAGGTACTTGGAAAACAAAAGTAAAAGATTACAACCACAACTGAGTGTCCTCGACGAAGATTCTGTGGAAATCCTTGCGAGTGATTGCAATCTTCAATATAGTTTTTGTATGAGAGAAGGATATCTACCCCAATCAGACTATTATCTACTGAGTGATGAAGAAGTACGAGCTTTCAACATTGCAGATTTGTGTAAAAACCCAAATGTTGGGTTTATTTTAAATGTCACGCTTGGCTACCCCTCTTCTCTGAAACAATTCACAAACGATTTTCCTCTTGTACCGGAACGAATGAGCATAAGGGAATCTGGATTCACTAAGCAGTTCAACTCCGTGCCCCCAAACAAACGAGGAACTTACATTGTACTTACACAAAGGCGTAAAAAACAAGTATCTCTTCTTGATGAAATGCTGTTGTGGAATCTAGAACGTGGAATGAAATTAGAAGCCATACATTATATTATTAGATACACAGCAGCTCCTTTTCTAAAGTCCTTCATTGATAAGGTGTTGGTACATAAGGAAAACGCAGAAACACCTTTACTTGCCAAACAGCTAAAGCTTCTAAACAACATGGTGTACGGAAAATTTTCTTGTTTCTACAACTCATGTACTCTAAGGTTTTGCACTTCAGAAAAAAGTGCAAAGCGCTGGATTGCACAATCATCATTTAATGAAGTTGATATTCTACAACAAGATTTTTCAATGTTCTTTATGAAAAAGGGTGAAACCTTGTTTACCAACAACCTGCTGGTAGCATTTGCAATCCTACAACGGTCTCATTTAATCGTTTACAAAACGATATACGCTCTGAAAGACTTTTTTGGTCAACGGCTAACTATTGCTTCCCTGGAAACTGATTGCTTCGTTGCAAAAGTTACAGGACCCAACTTCCTAGAAAATTTGTGGAAATTAAGACAGCATTTTGATTTTTCCACACTACCCATTACATGCCCCTTGTATTCAACAGAAAATAAAAACGTGGCTGGGAAGTGGAAGATTGAAGCGTTTAATATCTTGAAATTCATAAAAATCAGATCAAAATCTTATGCGTACAGATGCATTTGTACCAAATGCGGGACCGAAGAATGCGACAACAGTGATTTTTGCATGACGTGTTTGGGAACACGTTTCATTGACGTCACAAAAGGGGGAATCCCACCAGAAAACGTATTTGAACTATACGAGAAGGCGTTACGTCATCAGATATACCCAACGTCACAACAAGTTCTAATTCGACATCAGAAAAACGGTGTTGTACGTTTGGAGAAACGTCAGTACCCGGTGCTCAGAACGTCAGACCACCTACGTCACTGGAACCCTGATGGATTGACTTCAAACGCGATAGGGTTTGACGAAGATGTATAAAAGGGCAAGCAGGCAAACAGGAGCCGTCAGTTTGCAACAGCAGTAGCAGAGAAACAGCAGCAAAATGGATCCTCCAACAGTTGAAACGGACGGATGCGGCAGAGTAGTTGCCGTAGATCCTGACGACGAGAAAATGTTTGAATTGTCACGCCTGTGTAACAACCAGATCAAGATATGTAAGCAGTGCTTTAGTGACCTAGTCATTTACCGCTACTTCACGAAGAGCCATCCAGTGAAGAGGCAGGACGAAGATGACAAATCGTTTGTGAGACGAATGCTTTTCATTCATTACGATGAAATCATGCAACCATGTACCAAACATCGAAAAATGACACACCAAAAGTCAAGACTCGTCGTGTGCGATGGCGCAATATGATTGCCCATTGTGCTTTACTCACTTCTATCAAGTTGTATATAGTGCATGCAAGGACCCGAGGGATCTTTGCAAACCAACCTTCTTTTCCTTATACAAAAAAACATACAAAACGTGGAAAGAGAATGCCGAGGATTTGGATTTAGGATTTTTACAGTTTCTTGTCCAGTATGCAGCATTTGGACCGGTGACGGAAAATAAAAACATTCCAAACTTATACGTTGGATACCTGATACTGGACAATTTTTGGAAAAAATGCACAAACTCGATCCACCAAAAACCCCAATTGGAAATGTAAATATAACAAATTCCCCAATCTTTGGGGACGCCGCCCTGGCGTTGTAGCGTGACGCTGTAAATATGTATTTTAGTATTGTATTTACAGTGCCACGCTGCAATGAACAGGCGGACCATCATCGATTGTTATAAATATCACGGTGCAATGCCCCAACGTCACTCGGAAATATGGATTCTGCGGAATCAGTCGCCGACTTGCGCTTGAAAGTTCCTTTTACACTGCAGTGCATGGGAGCCAGCCAAACGGGAAAAACGTATACCATCATTAAAGCAATAAAAAACCGCGACAAATTATTTTCAGAAAAGTTTCATAAAATATTTTTCGTTTACACAATCTTTCAAGAATGCTACAAATCTTTGAAAGATGATAAAGACGTAATTTTTTCACAGGACTTCAAATTAGCAGAGGAATACATGGCTGAAAACCCAGGCAAGCATATCCTAATATGTCTAGACGATCAGGTTTTTCGCATACTAAAATCGCCTCACGCGGTTTCAGAGTTTTTCCTCATACGCTCACACCACTCCAATGCAAGTTTAATTCTAATTCAGCAAGTAGTATTCCTCGAAAAATCAAGATTATTAAGCCTTCAGACCGGCTACATGATAATAATGAGATTCTTGCGCGATTCCCTACAGATTAAACGCCTCGCTGCTCAGCTTGATTGCGAAAACTCAAGCTTTATATTTAATGCATATTCTCATGCAACAAAACACAAAAAATATCGACACTTTTTCGTTTCTCTACATCCGAAAGATAATGAAAATTGCAGGTATCGTAACTCTTTATTTTTCTATGAACCAGACTTTGTAATTTATATGCCAAGCGATGGAGCATATAGTTAGCAACTTTGATTTTCTAGAGGCACTCGCCCGTGCAAATCCAAGTGAACAAGAAAAACTTATAAAAAAAGCCAGTCCTAGTGAAATCAAAGCATTAGTCTCTTGCCTTTTGATTAAGAAGGATGCGCTGACAAAACAGGAAAAATCTCTTGTAACTAAAGCCAAAAAGCTAAATTTTCTGAAACTTTCCAAAAAATGTAGAAACGTTTTGAAAATGGTGATAGCTTCTGCCCTGATCAGAGTGATGACAGAGACCGTTTTTGCCATGTATGAATCATCATGAATAACATTCACCTGTACAAAGTCCTTCCTCTCAGCGAATTTACGTCGCTGCAAAGAGAAAAGGAACGTGTTAATCAAGAGAACATGCTCAGCGAAAGAATAAAAAAATTACCAAAAACCCATTTGAAGAAAGCACAAAAACTTTTGAATGTTCTCAAAGAGTCTGGCCTAGAAATTGACGAATACGGTATTGTAAAATCTCCTCCGTCACCATTTTCAGAAGAATTTGATATATTACCATATATCTCGTATATATTGCGTGGCGTTCAAAAACCTCATTTGTTCAATAAATTCTGTCAGCTATTAATTACTATGGATATTCCAAAGCATTACCTTTGTGAGCGCGCACGCAAAGATGTCACGGCGGAAAAGCGGAAAAATAAGTGAATCTAACATTAGACGCACTTGGTTAGACTTAAATCAACCGGCAAGTTTTAGTAGCCTCCAAAAGTTTGTCTCTGACCGTGGAATAAAAAACTTGAAGGACACAGAACAAGCATTAAATAAGATTAGTGCATACACACTTTTTCGGTCTGCTAAGCGTAAACCAGTTCGAAGACCAGTTATATTAAGTGGTCCATTTCAGCTCATTCAATCGGACTTGATTTCTTACATTCAGTATAAAAAATATAATCGCGGATTTAGCTATATTGTTGTGTTTCTGGACGCCTTTAGTCGTTTCGCATGGGCATATAAAACCAAGCGGAAGTCACAGGATGACATGGAACAAGTTTTTAAACAATTTTTGAAAGACGTTCGTAATAAACCAATTAGACTATTTATGTCTGACGGCGGATTAGAATTCCTCAATGCCAAAGTTAAATCTTTACTTGCCAAAAGAGGCATCAAACAATACGCTAGCAGTACTCCTAGGAAAGCTAGTATGGTAGAGAGAACTATAAAAACACTGAAGAGCAAATTAGAAAAAAAATTTTACTACGAAAAGAGCTTTAATTGGATTGATCACCTTGATAGTTTGATACGTGGCTATAATAATCAGGTAAACAGAACAACAAAATACGCCCCAGCTAAAATAAACAAAACCAACATTGACGAGGTGACCCACAATATTGTAGACAAATTTGTGCGTATGAAACGCACCAAACAACCATTCTTTCCTGGAAATTTAGTTCGTTTAAATTTACACCGTGTGACTTTTAAAAAAGCATACAAACAAAATTGGAGTGACGAAATTTTTGTTATTGATAAAGTAATAACATCGTTTCCAGTGTGGAGCTTCTCTATCCGAGACCAGCAAGGCGAAAGTATTCAAGGAAGTTATACTACCTCTGACCTACTGCG
This sequence comes from Dicranocentrus wangi, assembly GCA_036850665.1. Taxonomy (NCBI): domain Eukaryota; kingdom Metazoa; phylum Arthropoda; class Collembola; order Entomobryomorpha; family Entomobryidae; genus Dicranocentrus; species Dicranocentrus wangi. Next base: position 7,140 of record JAANSN010002287.1, on the reverse strand, counting down.
TGTAGAACAGCCTGACGATGACGCAAATAATCGACGATCCAAACTTTCTGGTAACTCTGGTAAGTAATCGATGCTTGTCAGAGTTTCCTTCGAATATAAACACGCATTTTTCAAACTCTATGCCAAGTACAATACAGCTTGCCAGCGACTACCTAGTAGCGCTGCGTCACATGACATTTTACGATAACTTCACCAAGCCAACATATGATCCTAACTTTAAAAACCCTCTGACCACAGAGAAGCCACCAAGCCCGTTTTACACCGAAGATGAAAACAAAATAAAAATACACCAGCTCTTGACCCTGGATTATACTATTACAAAGGATTCTCCAGATTTTCATATATTTTTGGCACTGGCTAACGGTTTGATGAACACTCTAGGAGCTAAAATTCTGTTTATTTCAAATGACCAGGAAGCCGAACCCGTCTCTGTAACAATAAAATATGATGACACTGACACTGGCTACCTTCTAGCGCTTTATTATCCACTAAATAAAATTCTCGGGTTTAATAATACCACATTTAGCTCGGGTGAGCATACAAGTGACACAGCACTTGACCTTGATTTGTTCAGGTCACTCCCTTTGGATTCCGTCATGCCAATGATGCGTTACAAGCAAACTGTTGTGGAAGGAACGCTCGAACAACTCACACAACCGTCTTTGAATGACATTTTGCTCGGCATCACCGTCTGCATGACACAATTGAAATATGACTTTGCTTTGAATTTAGACGACGACGGAAAACCACAATTTGCTGTTCATCTTAAACCAGAAAATTTATCTGTTGAACTAAGTCCAGCTCTGACAAGTTACCTTGGACAGCAGCCAGGTACGCGCCTTTTGGACGAACGTACATACACAGTTCCACATGAAATCATTGACCCTTGGAACATTGAAGTCGTAAGTTACTTAAGGGAGAAAAAAGTTAAATCAGAGCTCAGTTCCTCAAAGATGTTGGTAGAGTGCTCATTGATAGCTCCCCAAATTTTCGAATCAAAAAGAATTCCAATTTTAAGTGTCAGTTCCAGGGTAGCCGGAAATAAAGAATTTATGATTGAACCAAAAGTCCCTCTATATTTGCCTGTTCAGGAAAAGGTGTTCTCTCATATCACAATTAAACTGCTTGACGACGATTGTCAAGTAATTAGGGAAAGTATACCGCCTACAGTAGTGTGCCTTCACTTTAAAAGGGCATTACTATGAGAAAAGTCACTTGTACGGATGATCGCATTTGTGTATTAGAAAAGCCAAAAATGGGGTCCACATGCGGAGAAAGCTCCTCGACTGGTCTAGTACAGAGACCAAACGACCAAATTCTTCCACTCAGAAGAATTAGAGGTCGTAAAATTAGAAGGCGCAGAGGTCGTCGAGCTACGAAAAAGCCATTATCGGGGGGTAGACGGCGTCGAAGAAGAGTTCTCAAGGGAGGACGTAGAAAGTCTTTAAAAGGGCGGCGACGACGTCGGCGTCGCAATACTAAACGGTTAGCTGGAGGTAGAAGACGCAAATCACAAGCCGTGCTAAAATCCAGATAAAATGGAGCAGTTTGACAAATCCAGCCTCCAGTCAGTACCACTACGTACTGACAGAGGATTCAACTCGGGATTTTCCTTGGGAAACCTAGACCTAACTGATGTCAGCATTTTGAAATCATATAATGATGTGCATTATCCAACTTACGATGTGAAGCAAAACTCAAATATATTGGAATTTTATTTACCACCAAATTCTGTACAATATCTTGACTTGTCTGAAATGTACTTGATCGTACATGGAAAACTGGTAGATGCTACAACTGGTAGTGATCTTCCTGACACGGCTAAATACTCTGTTTGTGCAAACTTTGGTCACAGTCTGTGGTCTTCACTAGAAATTGAAATAAATGGAGTCCCCATAACCCGCAACCCAGCAGGGTATGCTTATATCGCATATCTAAAAAATCTCCTAGCTACGTCAGCTGAGGAAAAGCAGAGTCGACTACGATCAGAGTTTTTGTACCTTGATTCTCTGGCAGATAGCTATGCTGATGCCAACGAAGGATATAAAACACGTTACAATCTCTGTATGCAAAGTAAATATTTCGAAACAAAGGTTCGTCTGAAACATGGTATTTTTGAGCAAGGCAGATATCTGATTCCCAATGTAAGTCTCCGAATTCGGCTTAAGCGGTCAGATGCCCAGTTTTATATTAATGGGCCAAAGCTGGAACAGAACAAACCATTCAATGCAGAGTTCTATATGGACTCGGCACATTTGCAAGTAAGAAAAATAATTGCAAGCGATGAAATTGTTAATACACACAACGCCATCTTACAAAGAAATCGCGTATTTTATCCATATATGGATAGTACGTTTGTTTCGTATCATGTACCTGCTGGATCATTGCAAAGTTTATCAGAAGCCATACAAATTGGATCACTGCCACATGCTCTCATCTTTGGTATGATTAAAAGTGACGCGTTCAACGGACTGTATACGAAACACCCATTTACTATGAAAGCTAATAACATTCAAAGTATAAGTATTACTTTGGACGGAATTCCACTTTTGTTTTCCTCACTTAATTTTGATGCTCAAAGTAATCGCTACCTAGTTGGATACGACATGCTTTCATCTGTCCTCCCTAAAAATAAACTCTCGAATGGAGTATCACCAGAGATGTTCCGCGAAAACATGTTTGTTTTAGCATTTAATCTCCTTCCATATGCTGCGCACGAACATCTTGTTATAAAACCAAGTGGTACCCTGAGAGTGGAGGTCAAATTCAAAACAAAACTCACAGAATCAGTCAACTTTATTCTCATGCTCCAGAACCAAACAATTTTATCGCTTGATAAATCACTTGGTGTATACCTTGAATCTGTATAATGGAAGAAAATCAAGTTGCTAATTTACTAAATTGCATTTGTCGGCAAAAGCGGATAACTAATTCCGTCGTAGCTGCTGATGAACTGACAAAATTGGACTTTTCAATTCTTCCACAACTTGTAATATTTAATATAATTAAAAGAAGCGCAGCTGGTAGAGTGTTGGGTCACTGGTTGGCTCTCTACGTATATCGTTATCGCAAAAACATTTGCGTAGAAATTTTTGATCCGCTTGGACAACCACTGCCCAGCTATCCTATAAATCTTCCACTTGAAATTACGAGAGAAAACACCAAACAACTCCAGCATAATGAGTCATTCTCGTGTGGGGAATTCACGTTATATTTCTGCTACCTCAGATCACGCGGTTATGCGTTTCGAGAAATTATAAACGTTTTTTCCAACAATCAGGTTGAGAATGATCGTATCGTAAAACGTTTTCGTCGTAACATCACCAGGTGCTCTTACTCCGTTTGTAACGTCCCAACCACCTACCCCCCAATGAATGTGACAAATGGAAATGATGTTCTATCCGATTGTCTAAAAAGAAAATGCAAATGAGCTAACACCTCAGTCTCAGTGATTCCCTCAGGGAATCAACACCATGGGTAAAGTCCTGAAAAATCCACAACAGAAAGTCCGGAAGGAAAAAAAGCAAGTTACACACTATCCTTCTTGTATTTTTTGTTTTGTCCAACACTTGCGTACAATTTTGTTGTTTTCAAAAAATCAGCACTTGACTATAAAACAAATTGAAACGATTTTATCAAGATACAACAGTACTTGTACACAACAACAGGATTTACTATCGACAGCAATTCAAAACGCCGGCGTTGAGCCTTTTTTCCCAACAACATAATGGCGGAGTCGGATGAATACGATACTGATGTGGCTGCTCTTGCGGAATTCGATCTGGACTATGAAGAAGAATTGGAAAAGAAAATTGATAGATTTTTGGCTAGAAACTATAATTTGGAATATTGTTCACATTGTTTTCGAAACTACTACCACTGGGTATCTAAACTTTTCTTAAACAGAAATATAATTTTTAAAAAATCATTTCTTACGGCGGCGGAAGTACTCTACATTTCAACATTCAACGGCCGCCAGGAATGTAAAAAGAATCTCAAGGATGCAATATTTTGCGTTCCACATTACACCAAGTTTATCTGTAATTGTTCTGACTTACTGACCATTGTCGAGAAATATAAGCTACAAGCCAACAATTCGTTTTACACTGCCTGTTCAGAGTTATTGGAAGAGGTAGTGTTCATGTGGAATAATTGTGAAAAAATAAAAAACTTTCATTCCATATATCCCGGCTCGAAGACCAAAATTTGTCAAGATGGATAATTGCGGTTGTCATGCAGTGACGAGAATTCGTCATTGCAAGTACTGCATAAAAAAGAAATCCCCACTCAGCACCGTGCAACACTACAATTGTGAACACCGTTGTTACAGCTGCTATTCAGCTTTTGTTTCCCTATTTAAAAACTCACTCCAATTAAGAATACATAATTTAAATCAATGGATAATTGAGTTTATTTATTTCCTTTATTTTAACAAATATAAAAGATGCCAAGGGCATTTCTCAAAAAAATATAACTCTAACAATCTGTCTACTACTATTTTGTGTGCTATTATCGTTTTTTCTGATGAAATCGAAACCTTTACAAATGAGGTTAAATTTGAAATTGAAGATTTGAATAGTCGTATATTAAAAATTTTCGACAATTGTTACACTCTACATTCAGAATGTTACTCTAGCTAGTAGTCTCTGTCTTACAGAGGGCCAAAGTGATCACTTTGGTCAGAAGCTAATGTGTATATGTACACAACCATTTGCTTCTCTGATGAGGCCACGGTTGAAGGCCGAAACCAAAGCGAAATTGTATTAATAATCAACATATATACATGTCCCGAAGTGATTTAGTACTTGAACCCTACTACGGTTTTAATTTGCAAAGTGGAGTATATTGATGCATTACCCTATTACTCATATAATTTTTAAAGTGGGGGATGTTAATCCATCAACAAATCTACTAATTTAATTTTTAAAGCGGAGTGTGTTAATGCAATAACACTACTACTAATTAATTTTTCAATGTGGAGTATGTTGTTCCGTAAACACCACTACTCACCTTTTTTCGCAAATGTAAAAAAATCTTAAATCACTTAATTATACAATTAGGAGGATCTTTAATATAATGACTCCAATAGCTCTCAAAAGTAGAGTGCGTAGCTAAACGTCTAATCACAAATACCATGTATAAGCACGTACACTTTCAATCACGGTTACCATTCACATTCACTAATAATACAGGTAGAAACTCAAAATTTATATAATATAATATGCTTTGCAAACTCTGTAACATATGCTTACCTGTTGGGCTCGTCTGAATCCTTCGCCGTTTCCCTGTTGAGGACAATGGTAATTCCTGCGATTCATTTTTTTACAAACGGTTTTTGCTTAGACAAGCAATACTACACAGAATACACACTTTTTTTCCGAAACGCCCCTTTTGTCAACACAAGTGGCACAAACACGCAAGCAATTCACATGCAGGTTGTGAGAGCAACTGCAGATGTGAAATTGGCTGACGTGTAATGCCTACTCAACCCGAACCTACTCACTACACTCACCACCACCACCACTACAACATCAACATGGTAAGCTAGTCATTATATTATTATATAATATTACATCATATAATACTATGTTATTATGTGCAGGATTGCAAATTACCAACATGCAGTGCATGCTTGAATGCAAAAATCTGTTTCTGGGTACTACCGAGACGCGGTAATCCTTTTTGTGGAGTGAAAGATGATGTTACCGGCCAACACGTGCTTGTATTAGCACCTGGGAATAAGCCAGAACTCTGTCCGCTCCAGGATTTGGCATTCCCGTTTCCCCACTTTCATCAAGGTAAGTACTCACATCATTATCAAATGATGTGAAATATTTCATTAAAAAGTATGATTTTTAAAATATAAATTAATTTTTATTGCAGGAGAAACCCCATCAGCTGCTCCAGCAGGTGCTGCTGTCGCAGCATGGGCATTTCTGTTCCTGCTCATTTTTGGCCTTGTGATGATTTTAGTTATTAAACTTAGTTCATCACAAGGCCGGAGGGGTTTGATACGGGTTGCCAGGAGGGCTTTCCGGATGCGGCAGCGGGCATACTCCCCAATGAGTATGTCGGAATGGGGCAGCATTTTGGACGCCCATGGAATTAGGGAAGTGACTCCCCTAAACACACTCCCAGCCAGTGGTGGAATTGCTGGTTTAGCAGCTCCTCCACACGTGGAGAATGCTGCTCTGTGGTCGTTGGGGGAATCTAGTGGTGGTGGTGGTGGTGGTGGTGGTGGTGGAAGTAGCAGTAGCAGTGAGGAAACGGGAACAGGGACGGGACAGGAAGAAAGAACGGGGACAGAAGAAGCGGAAGGGAGTAATGGGGGTGCCGGAGGAGACGAATTCGGGGATTATGGGATCATGGCAGGGATCCCGCGGGTGGTGGTGGAACAGCCCGTCTCCACCTCTGATGATGAAGAAGAAGAAGAAGCCACTCGCCCCGGTAAAGCAGCCTCTCGTTATCGGCACGCAGAGGGCTGTAAAATTTGCTAATTTTCCCTATAATTATATTTTACAGCCCTCCGCGTTAGCCAAAGGCCCAAGAAAAAGCCGCAGCGGCTTGTCATGGAAGACTGGAGAGAGAAGAAGAAGAAGAATAAGAAGCCTGTAGTTGTGTGTGGAAGCGATGGTGATGATGATGATGATGATGATGAAAATCTTTTTGAGTGAAACCCTATATTTCATTTATTTATTATTTATTTATTTCATGAGTAAAGTTTCATAAGATAATAATTGAGCCATATTTTTTGTGTTGTATAAAACAGACTTGAATTCTTTTAATTTTGCACACAAAATTTGCACTTTCACATGGATTATAGATCTTTGCCACGTCCTTTCTTCCTCTTGCTCCCTTTCACTGAATCAGCAGCTGCTGCTTTCACATTAGCTTGAACCTCAGCGGAGCTGCATGACCTGTTGACTTAATGTGACGAAATAGCTTGCTCCGGCTGGGAAACTGTTGGTTGCACACAAAAAAATTCGAATTCATCCCATCAAGATTAACAATATGCGATATGAATAACAAATAATAATACGTTTTAACTTTCACATGGATTATAGATCTTTGCCACGTCCTTTCTTCCTCTTGCTCCCTTTCACTGAATCAGCAGCTGCTGCTTTCACATTAGCTTGAACC
>JAANSN010002286.1:0-25119 GCA_036850665.1 Dicranocentrus wangi | reverse complement strand
AAAAATTCATCAGGCAATATTAATACGGATTTCGTAAAATCCTTTCACATTTTGCAGAGGAGCAAGACCGAACGAATGGAATACGTCTTTTTGTCTTGTAATAACAAAGCAATATTATGTACATATTGCATTGCATTGAACAAAGAAAGGAAAACGGAAAAACTGGATTCAGATATGTAAATATTACAACGCAGTGGGCATTTGGCATGCAATATGCATATGCATACAGTCCCATCCCATTCACACACACACACACGACGACCGATTTACGTAATAATACAAGGAACAATAGGGAACGTATTTACGTGAGGTCCTCCAACCCAAACACCAGAGAAGAAAGGATTGTTTTTGGTTGAATTTTATCGTGAGTTTTGGAAAAGTTTGGTTGGATTCTTCCGGAGTTGAGCAAAAAATTCTAACCAACGAATTATCCCTACTAACTTACTAGGTATGTACTATGTAATTACTAATTAGAAGCTCGTGATATTGCTAGAAGCCAAACTGATTAATGATTAATTAATTGGTGACTGACGTCAAACTTTTACCAAATTTTGACATTTGTCATTTCAAAAAGGAAAGTCAGTCATCAACCAGTGTCAGTAAAAATGGAGCAAAGTGACTCTAGTCCTGACCGTGGCGTCATGATGCGAAGCGTCTGCCTCCTTTGTCAAGAGAAAGTGAATCATGAGGGGAGTAGTCTTTCCGGTGAGAGTGGAGCTTCGCTAAAAAGCCTCTTTCAATATCTAAACGTTGAAGTCTCGAAAGTACCACTGGAGTCATCTGAGGAGAATCACTTGAGGGAAGACTGCTGCTGGACTGAGGAGGAGATAGTTGCGTGGGGAAAAATTTGCGGCGAGTGCGACCTTCTCGTTGAACTGTTCGGGATTAAATACAAAGTGTTTGAAGCCGCGTTGAGGTACATGAAGCAGTGTATTCGGAACTTGGACATGAGATTAAAAATCAATTGCGTTCCTGGCTCAACCCCCGCCCCGGAGGATGGATTGACCAAGTATTACAACTTAAAAGCTGAGATTTTGAAAATGTGTAAGTTTGACAGTGTGATTGGAATTTTTATAAATTGAAAATGAGTAAATTATTCATTATTGTTCTTGTTTTGATTTCGCTGCATTCGTAGGTGAACTGAAGCTAAAGTCGAAGCCAAGTGATGAGGAACTGCCAGGACTTCAAAAGCAGCAGTCGGATGATAATGCTCCGGAAGAGTGGTCGTCAAATCAACATGCTCGGAATCGTCAATCGGATAGGGTGCAGGATGAGCAGTCAAATGGTGTTTGGACAGTTTGGAGACGTCAATCGGATGATGTTGAAGTTGAAGGCGACCAGTTGAAGGATTTCCAGGAGGAAGGCCAATCGGAGGATGATCAAGTGGAGGGTGCTGTGGGTTCAAACTCGGAGTTGGATGACAATTTTCAAAATCCTTCCTCCGGAAAGAAACCAACGTATTACAGTCGACAAATTTGCTAAAATTAATTTTTGTTTTTGAAGCTTTATGTTCAAAGGAAAAGGAATCTCTAATTTCGTGCATGAACGATATGATAGGAATAACGGGAATCAAACGAAATCCAGGTCAGTGATACAAAGAGCAGGAGCAACCGGCAAGTCGCATGATTTGATTGAAGCAGATTTAGTTTCAATAAACAGCCTGGAAGGTGGACCACCACCAGGAGGATGGGGATTGCCGCTGGCTCAAATGGCTCAAAGCGATGATGAACTACAGGAAGAGCCATTGGATTTAATTAAATACTCGGAACCTTTTCCGTCCACTTCCAGTTCCAGTGGCAGACAGCTTCAGGACAAAAGAGTTGTGTCGCCTCCTTCTCCTCCTCCTGAAGTTATGGCCGTTCCAACTTACAACACGGAGAAGATGATGCGTCAACGTCTAGATGCGGAATCTTATTTCCTGAAAACTCGAAGCTATTACAAGCGCAACCCGATCAAGCCGCCGTTCACCGCCGCTTTCATGATTAAAGAAGCCATGTGGGAATCTCAAAATAAAGGATTAAAACATAGCGAAATTTGCGAATGGTTTCAATCCAACTTTTCCTACTTCACAAAATCAGCAAAAATCGCTGCATCACTCAGAAAAACCATTTCCGTCAGGCTGTCTGAAGACAAATGTTTCATGCGGGTGAAAGTCGACGACAGGGATTTAGTTTGGAGGGTAAATGACCGCAAGTTTTATAAACCAGGGAGGAAATGGTTGCTGACGCAGTCCAAGTTTGGAAAACCCAAAACACCCAACCGGAACATTGTGGAGACTGAGGTTTTGGAGCAGAGTAATAATATTAAATAAACAAGCGACTTTTGAAATATTTACTTTACTGGATAAACGAATGATTTAAAAAATTGTGCGGACACTTCTTTCCCAGGTGTCTCCAACTCCAACGTGGAACCCAGCTCAAGTCCCAGTGTCCTGTTTCCACAGGCTCAAAGCAATCAGGGAAATATTCAGAAGGAACGAGGCGGAGGAAACAGAAACAACAGGGTGGGTTCAGCTATCACAACATCCCAGACCCGTGATTGCTTATACTGTGGAATGTCTTTGCGTGGAAGCTCTAGAAACTTGGACAGGCACATGATGTGTATGCACACAATCGAGCACTTTCCGGAGCTGGCACAACTCGGTACAAGCCAGACAGCCGTGAATATTGTTATTTTCGACATCTCCAAACAAAGTATTCAACCCTGTCCCGGAAAACCAAGAGCGTATCAGTGCACTTTGTGCGGCCAAGATAGAGCAGGTGACAGCAAGCATCATCTACTCAAAGCTCATATGCCGAACGTGCTAACGCGATTGAGGCAAGCGGCAGACAGAGCTCCAGCTCCTGCCAGCGACTTTGACGAGTCCATGGCGTCGATGGCGTCTTCCGACCTCCAGAATCACAACATACAAGAAAGAACAGAAACAGAGCCACCATATGAGAACAATCTCGTCCAAGCGGACAACAGCGGCGTCAAAAACCAGAAACCAAGTTGAAGCATGAAGTGAGCCTAACTTTTAGCAGCAAACCGTGCTTCTATAGTGTGGACACTGACACTGGGGGAGCTTGGAAGTTGATCAAGAAGGAGGCGAAGACAAGTGCAACTTGAGTTTTTCTTGTCCAAAACGGGAAGTGTAAAAAGGGGGATTCATATCTTCCGTAGTTTTCTTTTATATCCTAGTGAATCCTTTAAATTGTGTCCTGAGTTTTCTTGTATATTTTTTGTTTTGAGATTTCAATACCTGAAAAATGATTTAATATTCTAGTTTTTTTACAAACATTGCGATATTATTTATATAAAATGGTTAGTCTGTACTGCGATAGGAAATGTATAGAAATAAAAATATGGCAGAACAAAAACACTATTCATGAATAATGCAATCTGTTCTAGGAGCTCATTTACTATTACCTAGACCACATGGCCATAATATGCATTTTAAAGAATGAATTCCTGAAAATCCACCACTCCTGAAAACTTCATCATCGTGACATATTATTTTATTATCCCCATTTTTGCCAGCGACCATTCCAAACTCAAGAAGCAGCCTCACACACACGGAATCATACGAAGATATTTATATGTTACGCTACTTACTTTTATAATGGTTATTAAGTATTACGTGAGTCAGCCACCTAAAATAATTTCCCACGGTGTAGCCCGTAGCCCCCGACGCGACGATCTGCTTACATACATTTTATACCTATATAGAAAATACCACAGACTCAACTCACCCCAGCCGGAATTCACAAATATTCAGCGTACCATTAAAGTCGTTATCATAAAGTCATCATATCTTAACTCAACTTTTTTCCTTGGAGGGTGTGAACGGAAGGTGTTCAAGGCTGAATTTGATATGTACCTTGTGTTGGGTTATCTCTTAACCATTCATTTTATACGGAGAAAATGTGGGAGTGGGGGAATTTTTCTTTAATTTGTAAGGAAAGCAGAGGTTGCTGGTGTGACTGGACGTGTAGGAAGTTAGGAAGTTGAGATAGTTTGAAGGCGTTTGGTCCATGTCGTGAGGGATCACTATACACGGCTGAGACTGTATAATTTACGGAAAGGATGGAAAGAGAGAGAGGAGAGAACTGTGTCGGCGTGCAACAACGCATTACCATCGGATTCCACAGAGATTTCCACGTCTTTTGGCGTTTAAACACGGAGCGCCTGTTTGTGTGTACAGTACACATACACCTGATACACCCAGCTATTGGATAAAGCCCACCTAGGAGGCTCTCTCTAGCAGATTACCATGTAAAGTACAGAAGAGAAGGGTGTTTTTCTTGGAAAGTGTGTATGGGTCTGCCTCTGCTGCATGGTTTCCAGGCTGGAAAACTACAAATCACTCTGTGCTTTCTGTCTGAATGGAAGAAGAAGGTACTTTTACGAGGGACCCCTTTTCCAGACAACACACTACCAAAGATAAATAAAATTGAAGGAAAAGAATTGAACAACTTGGCCCATCCCCGCAAATCTGCGGTGTCGCCAAAACGATCAGTCGTCCTATGTTTGCATAGGTAGGTACGCTTCATCAACCATCGTGAAAGGGAAATTTCCATATTTTTTATTAGATATATCATCAATCAATCGACTTGTCTAAAACAGTGTTAGCTTAGAATTTTAACTGGATTATTAATCTAACTCTACATGTCTCTGTGCTAATCCACGTGACAATACATTTTTAGATCCGATTCACATTCATCCTGTAAAAGTAAATGTTTCTATTAAATAATATAAATAACATCCAATAGTTTCTACAAGGTTGGTGCTTTCACAAAAAGAAAAATCAAAGGTTAAAACTCTTAATTTAATTTTATGGTAAATCTATGGTTTTTAGCATCAGACGTTTTAGTTTGTTGGCAAAATCCGCCGCCAGCGTGTCGACCGTGTCGGGACTTGGATTTAGGCTTAGCCTTGAATCCGACGTTTTGACTTTTACTACGGGCCCTCGAGGAGTATCCTTTTCATAACATAACAAAGTTGTAAAAAAAAGTTTAAAAATAAATGGGAAATCGGTATGCACGACTGTTTAATTAAACGAAGCGTCAGTTAAGTATTTTACCTGTTGGGACCAAGTCACCCACGCAAATGCAACTTTCCGTCATGGTTAGAAACTTGCTGCTCATGAAAGAGAGAAAAAGGGCTCATGTTAAAACCTTTATAGTTTTTCAAACAAAGTAAATTCTCATGAAATAACACCTTTTTTTAAAAATACAATTACGAGGCGTACCTTTAGGCTCACATTTGATCTGATGTTCGCCAACTCTGTCAGGGATGTCCTCGCCCGATAGGATGACTTTATAGTTTCATCTGTAACTCGAAAGTCGCAAAGAAAATTATATGTATATAAATCCGCAAACATGGCATGTAGATATTGGCAAAAATTGGAAAGGTTTTTGATGGGATAAAAAAATTGTTTCGCAATAATACATGACACGTACTTTCCTCTTGATATGTTCTATTTAAGAAATCCTTTTTGACTACGCTCATGCTGCAATATCCTGCTCCTTTGTCTATGAAAAATAATATAAAGTACATACACGTGTATTAAATAAAAACGATTATGTTTAAAAATTATTAAATTGGTTTATTTTTTTAAAATCGTATATCCGCACAAACCGTGGCATTCTGTAGTCCATTTGCATATGAATGAATTCCAGTAGGAGGTGATGGAGGTGGAAGTCCAGGATAAATGGTAGTCGATGGGATTGGTTTCCCCGGGGGACTTTCCGTCGACGGCGACGGGGTTGAACCTGCCTCCGTCGACGGGCCAGTGTTGCTCGAATCCGTTGAACTTGAATCTTCATAAAGATCGAAAACATTTTTTTAACTATAAATTCAGCTCAGTATTCCTAACGGGACGGGACTGTTGCATTTTCTGCAAACTAAACTTACTAGATGATTGCGACGCCGTGCCGTGAGCAAAATCAAGTTGAATAAGAGTAGGAGCGCCAGGCTCCTCCTATTTATCGACCCTTTCAAGGTGTTAGATTCCATATCCTTTAGCGTGGAAAACAATACTAAACCATACCTTTCTTTTTGCAGAACATGCACATGCACATGTTTGTACTCCCAGGAGTAAAAAATATAATTCCGGGAACTTTTTTATTGCCAATACCTAATTTAATTAAAAAAGACAATGGGCTAGCGATGTCGTTGTCAACTTGTCAACTCACGCCACCAAAATTTGAGCCAATTGGAGAAGCTCGCGTGTCACCGTCGCGTCGCCACCACTGAATGTGCTCCAGCTCCAGCACAACAAATTATCGGGATAGATCTGGTTCCTTTTTTGGCTCGTGGAAATACAATGGAAATGCTGATGTCTCAAGAAAGACGGGATGATGTTATGCCATTATTCCCATTCATACCTACCTACCTTCATATCACGCTTTTTTTTAGTTTTTTTTGCCTGAGCTGAGAATCATATATCATGCCTTTTTGTCCTTCTACACGTGCCCGATTTAATAAGTGTACTCATTCATGAGTCATCTCTGCATGATAAATGATAAATTATATAAAATAAAAGGTTATCGGGATTGGATTTAACAATTTACCTGTAATAGGGAATACCTCCCATAAAATGTTGTTCCTTATGTTGTCAAAAAATATATATAATATGGCGTTTGTTGGGTATTGACGCCTTTTGACCTTACCTGGGCAGATCAAGTGGTGGTGGTGGTGGGTTGTCTGCGAAATATATTATTGATTATCATCTACATCATCCAACGACATTTTTAAAGCTCACATTCAGATTTTCAGATAGATAAATGTTGAGAGCGTGTAGCGATAGGGATGGTGGATGGATATTTGGATATGGAATGGATGTATAGACTCTTGCATTTTGGATCGACATAATGATATTCATATACCTATACTTACAATTAGAACAGATAGTGCATAAAATGATTTTTTAGTTTTGTCTTTTTTTCTTGCTTTTTCTTAAAAACTTGCGTGTTGTAGCTAGCTTCTCTCTGGCCGTAGCTTGCGGAGGACGGACGATGCAAAAAAGTAATATCCCGTATCTCGTCGTCATGCATAATATCTAAATATTCCAACAAGGATTATTATTGGGTTCATATGCATGCTTCAAAGATGATAAAATGCGTTGTTGGTTTGTCTGTGCAGTTTATATGCAAATTTTATCGTTTCATTCATGTAATGATTTCGATGCTGTGTAATATGTATAATATAATTGATGATATGATAAACTTTTCTGTCGTTTTAATTCTGTTGACGTACTATGTAACAGATAATTTTACGCGTTTTTGTGCAGTCAGTTGTTGTGTGGCGTGTGCTATTATACATAGTACTTTCTGCTAGCTACTCGGCTGCGAAAAAGTTGTTGTGCATATAGCAGGCAGGCAACGTTAAAGTTATCATTGTTAAACATTATTTATTCGTAATTTAATTAATAATTTTTTTCTCATATTTTAATGCGAATTGCGGTTTTGAAAAAGTATTTTGTTTGTGAACTGGAACCAGGTATGCGGGACGCAGGCTTTTGAACCAGTGACAAGTAACATTTGCAGTGAGCAGCAGTTGACATTCACATTGTTTAGCTAGTCAGTTTTCAGAGGTGACACGTGTTTTAATTGGATTGCACTAGTGACTCCAACCCTTGACGCTGCCTTGAAACCCCACCACGTGTTACCAGCTGTCAAGTTAAAGTTGTGCAGAGTTTGTCCGATTATTCCGATCCGACCATCAACCATGGACCCCGAACTAAACGCAGCAGCAGCATCTCCATTACCTGATCTCCCGCCTGAGGTATAGGTTTTGTAATCACCCTGTTTGTCATCAGTTTATAATTGCTAATTTTGAATTTGTAATTGATTAGCAATATCTTTAATTATCGCTGTGAAATTGTTGATTGTGTAGGTGTGGGAAAAGATCCTCATGGCTGTGATGTATGACGACATTCGCAACGAAAACAAGGATGACACCATCAACTGTCGTTTAGTGTGCACCCAATGGAGATCCCTCATTGACAAGTCCACTCTTGTTCCAAAATTACTTGCAACCTGCACTTGGAACCCCTTCTTTGACGCTCAAATGCACGCTGAAGGGCTCGCCAACTTTCCCAGAACGACCGGCACCCGACTCTCAACCCGGTTGGAGGTCGAGGCGTTTCTGTCAAAGTGGGAAGAGGCGGCTGACGACGCTGATGACGATGAGCCCTCGCCAAATCCGTTTGAATTGTCGTCCCTCTTTGTCGAGTGGAAGAGTAATGAAGACTATATACAAGTCCTGGAACGGCTTCCAATCCTGTTCCAAAAATTTGGCGCTTTCATCCGGGCACTCAAGCTGTATTTTGATCCACACTTGCCAGAGTCCGTGGAATGCCTAAAGCTTGTCTTCAATCTCGTGAATTTGCGGTCCGTCACCATTTATGTGAGCGGAACCAGCTCGGCAAACGAAACGCTGTATAATGTCATCGTTCGGCCCGACGCCCTTCCGTACTTGACAGACTTGGGAATACTCGGAAGTCAAACGTCATTCTTGAACCAAGTATTGGGATACTTTAGCATCGCGGCCGGAAGGAGTGTTCAGAGCATTCGGATTCCCGGTTTCCATTCCCTGCTGGATACCACACCAGGTCAATTTCCGAACGTTGACACGGTGAAGGTCTATCAAGTATCAGGAGAGACGGTGCATTGGAATGCCGCTGCTGATGATCTTCGAGAAAGCGACTGTATCATGGTCGCAGAAAAGTTGAAAAGTTTGTGGAAGGTGAGGAGGCTCTCGTTGAAGCTATGGGAAAATGAGAAAGCTCTCAATCCATTGGTGCCAACACTAACTTTATTGGCAAAGGAACTCAATGGACCGCTGGAAGAGTTGTATCTGGCGTTTCCAGAAACCAGTGCTCGTCTTGCGCTTGAGGTTCAAGAAGAAGGGCAGCGTCATCGGGCTGAAGCAAGAAGCCATGAGTCGCTGACCCTCCTGGCCCTCCCTTACTTCATGGTGGAGCACTTGAGTGTGCTACGTGAGATAACAACGGTATTGTTCGGAAAGCACCTGACGCACCTCAAATTTGTGTACACACGAAGACGCTACCTGGGCGACGAGTGTGGGCCGTTGAGAGACGAGGTTCGAGAAGCAGTGCGGCGGACGTGGCCCCATGTTTCTGGCACAGTCAAGTGGATATCTGTCAAGTTCACGAAGATGGGGAGAGACAGCTCCAACAGGAATAAGAAGATGTTGACAAATGTCGTGTGGCGCTATGAGCGGACTGCTCAAGTGGAGATTGAGTAATACTTTTTATGGCGTTTACGTGTGGATTACAAGTTTCCTACTCTTACTTTATAATTAAATATAGTAGCTCGTGAGAAAATAGTCAATTGTCCAGATGACCTATTTATCTTGCATTTTGGCCATACTTTTTCATTTTACTTTTAATGAATGTAATAATGAACATAAAAATGATGGTCCTTATTATATAGTTTGAAATGTTATTGTGTGTAAATGATTATACATTTATGCTGGTTTTCGAACCGCAACTTTTAACATTGTGTCATTTGTGGCTTGAGCAGTTGAAAGAGAGCAATTTTTAAAGATTGTTAAAGGATCAAATCAAATTGAGAAATAAGACGTGAGTAGGTACTCAACTCACATTCTGATGCAACTCAAATAACTCAATCCTCAATTACTTCCCATATATTATATTAAATACAATACATATATCACGCTCGCTGACAATGACTGCGACATTTACAATGAAAGCAAATTTTAATTAATTTGATTAATACAATATAGAAGCTCACAGAGTGTGTGTAGCAAACTTGTTGTAATATAACTAACAATAAGAAATGGTAACCATAAAATATTAAACTTTCACGACGACATAATATTCCACTCCACATAGTCCACATTCCACATTCGTTTTCCATTTCTATCTTTGTTCAAATGATATCATCATGAACGAAACACTGCCGGCTTGAAAATACATAAATAAAGACCATATTATATTTGCATTAGGTTAGGGAGCGTATAAAGTCAATCTGATATGACATGACGCATTAATGGTATCCAAATTCCTAACACAAAACCTGAGGTAGATTTCATGCTCACTCACCAACCACCATTATCCGTACAAAAATAAAAGTGTTTTCAGGTAAGCAGAAGTACAAGTACATAGGTATCTATGAAGCAAAATTCTCATCATCAGAGTCTTATAATTCCACTCTGGAATAAATCCCTATCCACTGCCACCTTGCCCGACTGCCTTTCATCATATTACATCTATATCTCCTCCGTGCCTGATTTGCATTTTGCCAAACCCCACTCCACATTACCTAGGTATTTGAATATAGGTGGTATAATATGATGACAAGAAGAGAGATAATAATGCGACGAGACGACAAATACCTTGTAACTCTTATCTTGAAAGGACTTCAGTAGTCTCCAGTTGTTGTTCATACCCAAATAATTTGATCGTTTCACATTTGGCTAATAAATCTTGTTTCCTCCAGACAAAACTAAAACCACATATCACATATTATTATATTTCATTCAAAATAGAAAAAAATGTTCTAGCACATTTTTCTTCTTGTCCTTGCCCCCTTCCTCTTTTCATTCCTAGATTATTCCATTTTTGTATTTCTGTTTTGATATTTTTTGTCAGTTTCAGATTTAATCCTGTTAATCCTGCTTGAGGATTTAATGAGCGATATTAATAATAATACGATGTAAGGAAGATGAATCAACTTCGGGACACGAAGATTCATGTGACGAGGGTGGAGGGTGGAACGGAGGACGACAGCAGTAGTAGCAGTCAGAGCGAAGATAATGACGCGTCTGCTGGCAGCAAGAAATCGACTCTAATCAGCGTTGGCACTCTTTACGACAATGGATATAAAACAATTATTCCAGCAAAAACGAAACTCCCGACGAAGGTGCTTAGTGGTCCGGGAAATAAAATAACCGGGACCGGGAAAGATAATCAGACATCCAGTGTCTTTGAATTTACGAGGGAGAAGACTCCGCTGTAGGGAGGTCAAGAAAGTTGGGGCAAATTCGTTGGACTGGAGTCCCTCCTACCAAAGTAGGTGTAGAAAAAATGGATTGTTCAATGAAAATTGATGTGTTAGGCTTGCTCCATGTGGAATGAGAAGTACGATGCTCCGGGAAAAAGAATACTGCTGAATTCACAACTTAAGTCTGGAGTGGAAGTCAAGGAGCTAATGAGGTGGCGGATGCGAGTGGAGGAAATGAGGGTTCGAAAATTGGCAAGCGGCCCATCGTAGGCGTGGGGTCGAGGGACGATGGCGGAAGTAACATTAAAAAAGCTAAGTTGGAAGGGACTATCAAGTAATTCTTCCAATTGCAACTGTAAGTGAAACTAATTAATTAAAGGATATTGGCAAGCTAAGAACGAACGTAGGAAATATCTGAAGATTGTTATTTTATTTCAAACTTTGACTAAGCTTATGAAAATATACGACACACTGGGCACACGAGCAGGTGGGCGTTTGAGGGGATGTATGACAATGTTATCGAATATTATGTTTCATTTTTATTTCGCAGGTCCTGGTGAGAGTGGCGAGTACTGAAACATTGGGTGGACTTTCAGAACTATATATATATAATCATCATGACTTGTTAAACTAATTTTTTGAACAGGTACCTGACACTCAATGCTCATGTGGACCGATGCCGTAATAATTACCGGCAGCAGCGTTTGGCCAGTGGGGAGGACCTTGTGTTTCTAAGCTGCAAGTACAACGTGCATCACCAGGTGGACGGGCCCGAGTTGCAGTTCCACGAGGCGAGATGTGACGACAAGAACAAAACCCCAGCCTACACGGACTATCCTGAGCTGGAACTGACGCCCGAGGAAGTTGAAACCGTGAAGAAGATGGTGAAGGAGGAGGCGAAAACTTTATATGGTCAGTTGAAAATTGGTAGCGTCAATAATGACTTTAAAAATGTGTTATTAATGATTTCGCAATCTTTTTTTTTTACAAAAAATTACATTAATGAAATGCTTAATCTTATTTTTTTGCAGAGGGTTTGGTTATCGGCGACACTATTGGATCTTTTAATTGGGGCCAACCTCAAAACATTTTCGCCATGCGCTACCCCAAGGAAGCGAGAGAGAAGGCGGAAAAGACGGCCAAGGAGGCGGAGAAAGCGATGGCGGAAGGTGTTGTGTCCGTCAAAGTCAAGGGAGGAGGACAAGTGGAGAAGGGAGATGAAGAGAAGAAGAAGGAAGCTAAAGTAGATTCACGCCAAAAGTCGGAACAAGAGGAGGAGGAGGACTGGTCAAAGGATTGCAATGCCCCTGGATTTTCATACATGGAGAACGTGATGAATCCAACCAAGCCAATCTTGAGGTATGTATAACAATTGTTTGGGTGGAAACCGAATGATCTGTATTTTTGATGCAATATCAAGTTTAAAAAATAATTTAATAATTAACGTGCGAATACTTTTTGTCCGTTTTAGGTACCCACCTGGTCTTACCAAAAGTCAGAGAAGGCTATTCTCACAATGGAATACCGACTGGCTAGCAAATATTGCCAGAAAGAAGCGAGAAGATGACGAAGGAGAAGAGCAGGGGTTTCAAGGTGAATCTTTTGGTCAAGGGCGGCAGAGGATTCCAGGAGCTCCATTTGGTCAAGGACGCCATGGGATTCTGGGTGCTCCATTTGGCCACGGACGCCAGGAGATTCGGGATGCTCCATTTGGTGAAGGAAGCCTGGGGATTCCACGTGCTCCATTTGGTCACGGCCGCCGGTGGATTCGCGATCCTTCATTTGTTGAAGGAAGCCAGGGTTATCCAGGTGAACCAGAAGGTGCTGCAGGAGGCCGGGGTTTTCCGGATGAGCCAGAAGGTGCTGCGGGTGGTTTCTAAGAACACTGGGTGCTCACGGAGAATGAACTCGATCCCCAATAAATTGCTAAATGTAATACTTAATTACGGTAATAGTCAAATAATTCATAATATACTTAATGCGTAATGCGTAGGAGATAGGTCAACAACGGAAGGGAAGATGAAATATTGAAAATTAAAATTGCTAATCGTATAATATATTAACTAGCCATGCGTGAGCCGTTGTTGTTGTCCCAAGTCGGTAGTTACAAAGTTTATGCTGAATTAAATGTTTATTTACGCATAACTTATATACTGCATTTCCTTTCCAGTTAAATAATAAAATAAATTAATTTATTGTGCTCCAGAAACCTTGTGTATCAGTGTTGAGACTTTATTTCACAATTTAATTTAATCATCATCATCAATAAATCCATTTCAAATTTACACAATCCACAACTAAACACTTCAAAAATCAGTGCATGTTTGACATGCTTTGAGACTTATCTCAAATCCTAAATTACAATTCTATTAAAATAATTAATTCATCCCATTATTGTCCCCCTCAACACTTGAGAGACACCACCTCCTCAAATTTCAGAAGGCTCCAAATCTTCTTCCTCAAAGTCGTAGGGATCGTCTGGAGAGTCGGGTCCCACGATGAAAAACGGCGTTTCCGGAAACTTTCCCTTGGCCAGAAATTCATACAGCTGCTGGGCAGCTTGGATCTTGGCGAATGTCTCGATCATGTGCTGTCCTAAAAATTTATATGTAAAACAATTAAATCTTAAAAAATATCCCAAGGCCACTGCCACTACTCTTCATCTAAATTAAATTATGATATGATGTATTTATCCACCTTGTTTTCAACACCAGTCAAGTTTTAGTACG
The DNA here is from genome assembly GCA_036850665.1 of Dicranocentrus wangi. Classification (NCBI taxonomy): domain Eukaryota; kingdom Metazoa; phylum Arthropoda; class Collembola; order Entomobryomorpha; family Entomobryidae; genus Dicranocentrus; species Dicranocentrus wangi. Next base: position 11,417 of record JAANSN010002286.1, on the reverse strand, counting down.
ACCTACCTAAGAATTTTCGACGACCATTGTCATTGTCAAAATACAAAGCCATAAACTTGCCGTCCACACATTTTTTCGACTTGAGTGTAAAGCCAGTCTTGTGTTTGCCAGCCTGAGCAAGCATGTCAATCTCGTCAAAAATCTTTGGGCAGATTAAAATATGTTGCGGAAAATCGTGCAGGGGTACTGGAATTGATGGAGAGTCCTCCTTCAACATTTTCAGAAATTCCGAGCCTGCCATTTCCCGAGCCACCTCCTTTCTTGGTGAATCCACTCGAACTAAATTTTTAAACATAAAAAAATAATTTAGAAAAAATCTAAAACTAAAAATTGCAAAGGTTGATAAGTTTAATTACGTTATTATGTCATTACCTGAAATGGTTCCTGACTTGACCTGATACCTCCACAAGTGCTTCAGATCTCCTTTAAGTTGGTCTTTCAACTGGCCAACTCTCACCTCCACACCAAGCGTTCCCTTCCCAGCCAGTTCGGAGACCACTTCAAAGGGCATCTTGAGAGCTGGAGGTGGTTTCACTGGTGCTGCAACTCGCTTGACTCGCTTTGTAGGATGATCGTCCGCTTTTGGAGGAGGTGGTGAAATTTCCCGAGGTGGTAAGCTAACTTCAGCGGCTTCCCTGTACTCCTTGTAGTCCCTGTAGCTCATAATTCTTTTCGCTCCTTTCTTTCCGTGTCCTCCTCCTCCTCCATCAGCTCCACCACCAATTCCCCGATGAACTACTATGTCATCCAGGCTAGACATTCGAGGATCCAACTTGGGTTTAGCCGCACCACCCCCACCACCACCACTGCCACTCCTCCATTTACCCCCCGGTTTTGTAATCCCACGCTCAGCAACAACTTGGTCTAGCCCTTTGAAGACATCTGAACTCGGGTTAATTCGCCCGTCTTTCTTTTCACCACCACAACCATCACTATCACCACCACCATACGTGATTGTAACTCGATTAGTGCGACGTGGAGGTGGAGGACCCTCTTGTTGACCTAGAACTCGCGAATCCTTTGATATTGACATGCTGAGCTGACCAACTGATTCCATAAATATAACTGATACTGTCGTTATAAAACAAAACGGAAATTAAATCCACTTCACTTTAGGTACTTAATTAAACGCTTGTCTTAAATGGCTGACTTCTCCTCCTCAAATCGCGAGTAGTCAAGTGCTCCACTTCAAATTCTCAAGAAAAGTAAAAATAAATTGATAGCTGCTGTGTCTCGTTATACTCGTATAGATGAGATGTAGATGTGCACAGTTCAAGTAACAAGCTTGTTCTGCAATAATATTCTATTAACATCGAAATAGACAACTTCAAAAATCGTATCCTAATTTCTAGCCAGACAGTTTTCCAGACACATCCAATTATTAGTCTACATGAACAATTATGAATAGGAAACTCACATCAGAATCCGATCATACGTACTTTACATATTCTCAACAAGTCTTATCAAACATTCTTGAATTTGCATCATTTTAAGACTATTTCTGATTCTCGTACGCCACAATGACCATCATCAACCATTGACATTGACAGACATCCAAACTCCATAAACTAAACATCCAGCCACAGCCACAGACGGAGCCCAGTAGTAGCAGACGGATCACAGGATGCAGGCTGAGCAAACTACAGGCACACAAGCGACAATAAAGGGTTTGGTACAAATAGCCCAATTGGCAATATAATACACCAGTGAGAGCCTTTTCTATGTAATATCCCGAGGAAAGCCTTTCAGCGTTTAAGAGAAAGTGGGAAGCTAAAAAATCAAAAAAGGAGAAGGCAAAATCCATGAGCGGAACATGGGGACAGGGAGTTGGAATGGGGCAAGAAGGGGGTTCGGCTGCGCTTGGAGTTCAAACGGGACAAGGAGCTGTGAAGATATGGGGGCCTAGTCCTATCGCCTCTGCTTCGAAAAGATTGTCACTCTTGATTATAATATTCTGCTTCATTGGATTATTTCTGAATTTACGAAGAAATTGTACTCTTCAAATTATATATGTGTGTCTGTATCTCAAAAGAAACACTTTTGATACTCTGAAATGTCCGAAAGAGGAAATAAACGAGACCTAGACACACTTGAAATGTATGGGTAATTACCAAAAATTTTAATGAATGTGAACATATAAATTCATTACGTACGTACGTATCATTTTGGAATGTCATTAATTAAACAAAACTACACCGATCTGTGTTAAAATTCTTGGTGGAACTGGAAATTTCCTTGGTCATCTTGGGGTTACACCGAAATGTCATCTCTTGAAGGCGAAACGCTTCCAAGTCCTCCTTCCTGAAGGAGTTAGAGAACCAATCACTTGCGAACTTGACCTGACACGGCTTCCCCGTCTTTTCGCAGCATGCTCTCACGTCAAAGGACCCGTTGAATGATACTTGAAAAGTGAGCTCCACATTTGAGGGTCTTCCCACCGCTTCAAAGTTGAAAATCTGGATGGTTCCGAGGAAGTCGGATTCCTTGCCTTGCTCCTCTTTCCCTACTTCCCCTTCATATACCTCAAAATAAAACGCAAATGTCTCAAATGTTTTCAGTCTCATGATTTGATGATATAATATGTTAACAAGTTTGTCGTCAATTTTAGTTTCCAAGTAATTACTTTCAAATACAAACCCCCATCACGAGCAATAGGGGCACGGATGATGGCCGTGTGTATCTTTTCGAACCGAGTGTGTTGAAAAAAGATAGGGACGAACGAGCCGGTGGGATCCACCACCCCTAGTCCCCTCGGAACTACAGGCTTCAGCTGAAGACCCTCAGATCCATTTTTCATCATAAAAGCGGCGTACACAGCAGCCCCATTCAGAACGTAGTTTTCCCGATCCGAAAATTCGGATTGTGTTATTTGTATTGTCTCGGGCTCGAAAATATTGAGAACAGGCTTTCGCTGGTCGCTCCGTCCGAACACCACCAAGGTGTCAGGTAGCTGTCCACGTATCCCAAGGCGAGCAAGTACCACAAGCAACTAGTCAAAAGGGCAATTTTTACATAGTATAAATTAATCAATAATCAATTCGACATGGGGAAGGATAGAACAGGAATATCTACGGGATTTTTAATAATTCATAAAATGAATATTATTATTAGTAATTATTAATACATCGCATGTAGCGCCCCTCGAGCCGATGTTGTCACAGCGATACCCAAACGGACTTGTGAAAACTTCTTCCATGACGTCCCCCTCCTCATTCCCCTCCTCCTCCACCTCCTTAGCATTCAGAACACACCATGCGTAGTGATCGTCAGCAGCCATTTCATAATCTACCACCTTGATGAGGGTGTTCTTCCTTTGAGCTCGGGATTCATCATGCTCTGAACTGAATTCGTACCAAATCCCTGCTGCCTGGCATCTAGACAGGAATCGAACTCCACCAGTGAATCCAGCAATGGTAGCACTGTCTCTCAGGCTGTGAACCCGTCTCCAGTGCAGTCCACCCGTGGGAATGGTGACCACCGCTTGGTGGACAACGACTCCCAGCCTCCTCTCCGCAATCTCCTTCAGGCGACTTAGAAGCATGGCGACAACTTGCTCCAGGTAAAAGGTCTTGTTTACACCACCCACCTGGACAGATACTCCCGGCTTCCCGAGCATTTCCACGTATTGGCCGCCCCCAGGATGAGTTCTTTCAAGAGGAAAATTCATTTTTTCTGCATCAACCCGGAACCCAAGGCCACGATAATCCAATAAAGAGCCTACAACGGGAATATTACATAACTTGAACATGTGACATATTATGAAATGAAACAATTATTTGCATGGTTGATAGTTATCCTCTAAAATATAATTCAATTTACCAGCAAAAATTGCTCTGTGAGGATGGATGACGCTCATCTTCTTCGCAGCACTTCCAATCACCCTCCCCCCATCCTCCTCTTTGAAGTATATCCAAGATGGGATTCCAGCCTCCGAATTGTCATCTTGGAATACTTCCACCTCTCCATCTCCATATCGGAAGAGCCCCACACGACACTCAACTCTACCCAGCTCAATCGCAATCACTGGAGAGGAGTCCGCCGCCGCCACCGCCGACGTCATTTTGAAGCTTACAATCAAACTCACATACAAAAAACCAATCAATCAGTTCCCAGTCACAGTGGTCACCAGCAGTCAATTTTAAGCCAGTGACAACAGATGACAGAAGATGTGATCATGAATTGTAGAAACCCCACAAAAGATGAACCAGAAGCATTTGCACTCTGCACTTTGCGCCCTCGTCGTATAACTGTGTAACTTCTATTATTGTATTTTTTTAACCAGCGTCCAAGTGTTACTAACTCAAGTCCATCTATTTATGATGTGTACGATTTACAAGATGGGCCAACACGGATTGGAAATGAAATGATTTATGATTTATAACTTTATATTCACAAAAACAATTTTACACCAATCCTCAATCAATACTTGCTTAAATTGTGGTCTGACTGAATAAAGTCTTTGTCCCTTGCTGTACGAATAAGATTCTGGCCTTTCGCTGGTGCTGCAATAATTTTGGACACGACAGAGCAAAAAGTTGTTCGTGTCATCAAACCCAGACAGAGACTAGCAAGAAGTGTAGAGCATGAATTTAATTACCTTCACTTCACTAAAAAAAAAGTATCCTCATGATACGACCAGGAAAAATGTGCACTGGAGAATTCATATACAGACTCTTCTGAATGCGAATGCTATCTTGCCGTCATGCATTCCATCCATATATCCTTCTCCATAAAATATCCCTGACTTGCTAATCCTCAACTCATATAATCTGCCACGTACAACGTAATAAACACTAAAACTTAATTGAATTAGCCAGGAAAGTGGGGTCGCGGGACAAGCAAATCTATTACACATCATGATTATGATCATCAGCTCCGCTAGTTAGGAACAAAACCTTATTATGTATTATGCCTCCTGAACAATCTTGCGAGGAGGATGCGAGATGTGATATCATCAGGTTTCTAGAAGCAATATTATGTACAAGATTACATGTACGATATGTACAAATGACACATAAATCTTTCTGTAACTCGAAAGTATCACAATTATCCTGTTAATGAATGTAGAAACATAATAATAATATATACTTTGTACTCACACTCACCACTCACCACTTCTGTGTGGCTCTGGATTAGGTAAGTAAAGGTATAGTCGTATAGCAGCGTTAGCATCACTCTTCAACTCTGGATGGACGGACCATGGATGGATGAAAAACGAGGCTGGGCGAATTAAACATTGCAATAGCTCAAAATGGCAAATAAAAGAAATATTTCGGATACATAGCTCTTTTACTCCTACTTTTCATCTCGTCGTACACTGTGATAAGATGTATTCTTCCAAGCTCAAATCTTTTATTAGAGGATGATGACATTGTGGACTAGATTAGAGTCACACTCAAACGTGGTTTGAGATTACGCACTCGAAACATTAAAGTAGAGTGATACTAAAGTAATCCATTATGAGATTGGGCGACATACATGATTTTCCGTTTATCCTGTCGATTTGTTTTAAATACGCAGCAATAGCCATTTTTATTATTTTATTATATTTTTATTGTATTATGTTTTTGTTTCCACATAAGAGCTCGTGACAAACTTGTATTTGGTTTTGGTTTGTAATATTGACTTTCAACATATTACTCGTCGTCATCCTGAAAGTATAACGCATGATGAAGTGTAAGTGTTGTAAATATTATTTCAACGGAGAATATTAGATTAGGCTATTGTACTAGAAGTATTATTTCTTTTTTAGCCTATTATGGCTTGTTGCGTTGTTACATAGAAGTAAAGAACGTTTCGCTACGTTTCATCATGAGATGGAAAAATAATTATGATTAACTATATCCACACAAGTACAAAATACGCACAGAAAGTATGTGTTTAGGTGATAAAGAATAACTTATTGCCAACCTCTGTGGTACACACGAACGAAGATACAGAGATTCAGAAATGCAGACATACATTTTTAATCCCTTTCTGCCTTCCACAACTCTAATTGCGCCCCAGACAATAATCAGTCTTATTTTTGTATACAGAAAAAGGATGGTGGTGGAAGCTGAAAGCCTGAGTCGTGAGTCATGCATGACATCATTGCAACAAGTAGTTGTCCTTAATCTTTATTTGGAAGTGGAAGGATTTGCGATATAAAATGAGGATGAAAATGATATATTTTTGCGAAAAACTTTTCTTGTCAAGATTTGTTGCGAAATATACCTTTGTTTGACATAACTTATCATCAATAATCACACATATCTACATAGAATCTCTATCAATCTCAAGCATCCATTCCAATCCAATTCCAAGTAAATGAATCAGTTTGGAAAATCCGTGGGAAATATATTATGAAGGGAATATTTTTTACAGGATATATAATTAGGAATATTTTATGAAAAAATCACGCCATATTATATGCGCATGCGGAGCTATGATTGTTCGCGAATGACTTTGAGTTGATCTCAATTTTACGAGTTGGTTAATGCTTGGCCGTACTGGAAGTTGTGTTATAAAATTATTGGGACGAGTTCGTTATTACAGCATTTCCAGCACAACACTAGGCTTATCAAGTATACTTTATTGTTCCAAACATTTTTTTCATTCCTTTAACTCATCTTTCAAAATAAAAAATATATGTAATCGATTCACAATTCTGAAAAAAATCCGTCAAAATTTATTTTTGCTGGAATATTATGCGTAATAGTCTGTAAAATTGAATTTTAGTTATATTATTATATTATTATAGTTATATATATTAAGAGTTAGAGAAAATGAAGACTTGCGCATGGGTGACCTCCGCTCCCGGAGACGAGCAGGTCGGGAAGGCGCTGATTCTAGCGGGTTTCCTGAGACATGCGCCACTCTTGTGGTTATCGCTAGAGCTAATTTGTCACGTCCGCTTTAGTAAGCTGAAAAAGAAGAACAGATTTGGTGCTTATGAAAATATAAAAGTGGAGGATTTTGAAGTGAATTAATTAATTAATTTAAGATGAAGAAAAACGTAGTGAAAAACTTGAGGCAGTCTTTGAATTGGTAGTCACTTTGGGCAAGAATGGTGACGACTCCGACGACATCTGGGCTTCCAGTGAAGGCGGTGAGGGATCCGCAGCAGTGCTTCATGCATTTTCCCTGGTGCAATTCGAAAAGGTCGTCTACTTGTCTCCAAATATGGTGGTAAGTGGGGGGGGGGGATGAAAAAAATGGAGTTGGTTGACCAGTTGGTACAAGTTATATGGAATTGCTATAGGGGATCCCCTGGAGATTGCAGCAATCACAAAAGCCTATAAAACTGATGGGGGCAGGACAGAACCTCTGATAATCGGATTCGTGAAAACAAATGTGGGCCACACTGAATCCGCTTCCGGGATCACGGGCATCATCAAAGTCCTCCTGTCCATGAAGCATCAGACCATCCCTCCCCATATTAACATGGAAGTTTTGAACCCGGAAATTAATTTAGAGACCCTTCCCGCCTAAATCCCCCTCCAACCAGTGAAGTGGCCCAAAGAGTCGGAGGGAGGGAGACGGAGGAGGATTGCGGGTGTCAACTCTTTCAGGAGCCAGGTTGATAAATCAAGGTGAGGTGGCAGATTACAGCAGAACTGGATAAAAAAATATGGGTGGTGAAACCGAAATTGAAAATCCGGCACAGACTATCAAAATATGACGTTTTCTTTCTGGATGGACGACTCCCGGAGTTCCCGTCTGCCACTGGACTCGTCGCGCTGCGGTTTGAAGGGGAGCTGGAGGCTGTAGTAACACAAGCAACTAGTATGTAGTAGAGTGGTCAACTTTCTCCTAAAATGAGGCTTCAACTCAACCTTTTCTCGTTGTGTCGCACTTTGGGACGGTTGAAAAATACTGTTTTCCTGATCCCAATTCCAATCCCTAATCCCATATTTTCTTCACTTGTTTTACATAATTTGCATTTCAGTGTAGCATCTAGCCTGCACGACACCAGATACCGTTTCTGGAACTGCATGGAACACTTTTTAGCTTGAGTAAGTTCATTTTTGCAATTTCAATAAAACTCGAAAATACTTACAATTAGTATTCCCGTGACCAAAAGTCATAAGAAGATATTATAATAATAAAATTGTGTGTATGTGTGAAAATTAAGAATTGTGCTATGCTTGGAATGAATAAATAGCTAATGATACAAAGGCATACGACAGCAAAAATTGCAAGTTTGGAGCTTTATAGTCATTTTTCCTTCGTGAAATTTACATCTTTAGCGATGATGGCTTGCCGAACGTGAATGAGGTGGTTCTTCCGTTCCTTTATACCGTTTTCCACAATGTAAGCAAACCGTGAATTTTGAAATTTCAACACGTCTTGAACTGTGGGATCCAATTCGGTTCCAGTAGTTTCAGTCTGCCTTTGTTGATTTAGAAACGTGGTGACAATATTGGAAATGTGTGTTTCCATTACGCGCACTCTCCAGTCGACTGTGACTCCAAATATAGAATTGCAAATGGAGCATCAAAAGCATTCGTTTTCATTAACGAAAACTCTTTCACATTTACTGAGCATTTGTTCCAAAACCAGGTTTAAAATTTTCTTTTTGTGGTTCCATTTTCACGGCAAAGTAATGTTAAAAACGGGACATGAAACATGTCAGTAGGAATATTGCTTAACATCAAGTGCTCAAAAAGTTTGGAGAAGTAGTAAAAAATAAGGTCTTAAATTAATATTAATATATATATATTTTTCCAATAATTGGTGACCCCTTTTAACCTGCTTGAAACATGGAACAACTTGTACTAGACAATCATAATCTCAATTCCATTTTATTCTTTCAAATGAAGCATTTTAGTTATTTTACCAGTTAAAAGTTGAAGTTTTATGACAAATGAACAAGAATCGTATTTTTGAAAGGTTCATATACAAAATGTCAAAATAATGTAGAACTAGCTTTCTGAAATTACCTAAAATATACAAGGTATAATCACATTTTGGCAAAAAAAACGACAAGAACATTTAAAAAAAAGAAGTTAAAAGTGAAAAAGAAATTTATATTCACAATCAGTATCTAATGCAGGGGCGTAAGTACTCAATTCAATTATTTCTGATTCGGAAAGCTTCTGCCAGCTGCAAAAAGGGTCAGGATTGGGATCTGCGATCAGGATTGAGGCACATTCGGACTACGATGTTCTCAAAGTCTGTCAACTCCTTCGAAATAATGTCAGTATAAAAATAAAATGACTTCAATTTGGATAGAACTGGCATGCGCTGGTTTCCAAAGTCTTCTGGGTTTGCTTCCTGATAATCCACAATAGCATTACCTTCTGGATGGTTAAGTTTTACACGCAACTGCTCCAAATTGGGAGCCAACTCAACCCAACTTATAAGCTGGCGAAGGACGTTGTCCAAGTTCACGTCGTCCCACTCCAAGCCCAACTCCCTGATTTCCTTTCCAAACTTGTTCAAAAGACGAAGAGCCATGCTTTGGTATTCCACCATCGCCTCCTCCTCCTCCGTTTTGTCCCTCGGATCAAATGACAATGTAACAAATCTCCGCTCAGCCAGCTTGAGTACGGTGTTGGCGATGGTTGGCCTTGGAGCAAAAGGTTCCACTCTGGAGGAAATCTTCGATGCCTTGAACTTCATGGAACACAGCGACAAAGCTATCGGATCAAGTTTTAAGTCTATGCTACTGAGTGAGTTTGAGGCAAGTTTTTAATTGATGCTTTCTTCATATGGTTGGCATTTTGATTATATTCATTATTATTTCATTTTTTTCAGGACAAGGAGTCGTACACTGTGCTGACTGCCAACAGGGTGTATACTATGAACGGATTCAAGATTAACGCTAAATATTCGAGGATGCTGGAGGACTACTTTGGAGCCGGAGTAGAACAACTCAATTTTTCGACGACGGCAAAACGCCAACAAGCAGCTGCAAAAATTAACAAATGGACCGAATCCAAAACTCACAAAAAAAATAAAAAATCTGGTTCACCCTGGTAAAAATACGAATTTTGACAAGGATTTAAGCACGTCAGGCCACCGTTAGCGTACTAATATATGACTTTGGGTATTGACTTTTGCATTTTACAGATGACCTGGATGATGGCACAAGTCTCCTTCTTGTATCGGCAATCTATTTTAAAGGACTTTGGGAGCACAAATTCAATCCTGATAAAACACGTGAGAAACAATTCCGTGCGACCCGATCAAAGAGAGTCGAAATCGAAATGATGACGATGACTAGAGTTTTCCCGTATGGACAACTACCGAAACTCAGCGCTGCAGCCGTTGCCATTCCGTATAAAGGCGATCGTCTCGCCATGATAATTATTTTGCCCAATGAAGTGAACGGCTTGTCCAAAGTACGGGATTCCCTTGATCAGATTTTAGAAGGAGGAAAAAGTTTGATTGGGAAACAACTTGCTGAGTCGGACCTAGTAAAGCTGGAGCTCCCAAAATTAAACTGCAAACAACAATCCCAGATGTCCCGGATGTCCTCGAAAACGTGAGTGTCAATGAATTACCCAATAAATTATCCACGTTATTTTGGAGAAGCAACCAAAATGGATTTTTTACTTTTATGTTTTTAGTTGGGCATGGAATCCATGTTTTCTGCATCAAAATCTGACTTCCGCGAAATAACTGAAGAGGAGGATCTGTGCGTTGCGTTGGCGATGTTATTCACAAGGCTTATATAGAAGTATGTGAAGAGGGTACCGACTGCTGCTGCGAGCGGCTGTCAGTGGTAAGCTACCATTTTGAATGCGTTTTACGAGTGTTGTTATTATGATTAATGGATGTAATGAAATCATTTCACAATCACATTGTAGCAGTAGAAAAACGGGGGACGAGCAAGGGACCACCCCGACGTAGGAGCCCACCAATAAAACTGAAATAATGTTGAAATTATGTTTAACTTTTGCTCCATTTTTAAGAGAAATAAATGCCATTAAAATGCTTGCATTTACACGCTCGTTTAGTATTCATTTGATATAAAGTTGAAGATTTTATTAGCCATTTTAATTATTTTTTTTATATTAATATATAACGTGTCTACTCAACAATGGAAAAACTTTAAGTCATAATAATTAATTCCTCTTATTATGCGACTACTCAAATATATTATTTTAATTACCGCTACTACTAACAATATAAATTTACAAAGTGCCTACAGCTTCGCCGATCATTTTGATACCAAAAAAGGAAATACAGTTTAGCACAATATATAATAATTAGGCATATTTCATCACCCCGAAATGTCGTTCCCTACACCTAAACCTTAAAAAAGAGTTTGAAAATAGGGCGAAGTAAACTATTACACCCTTCTATTCCCTTTTTTTTAAACCAAAAATATATCATCAGTAGTGTTCACATTTCAACTTTGTTTTTGTTTCTCCAGTAAATAAGTTTCACTAGAATTAACAGCATACAAATTTGTATTGTTCTAATATTAG
>JAANSN010002285.1:0-25128 GCA_036850665.1 Dicranocentrus wangi | reverse complement strand
ATAACATGGTATTAGTAAAAATCATAATACATATAGGCATGCAATATCCTTCGAGGGTATATCATATCAGCATGAAGCAAGATTAGCATAACTCGCTCGACCACAATAAAATGATTATGTACGTAGTCTTGGCATATAGGTACATATACCCAAATTCCAGTGAAATATGCCGGTTTTCTGGCTCCTGAGTGTGAGTCAGTGAGTCCGGATGTTGATAAAATACACAATTATGCTTTAGTTAAGCCAATATACCAATGCTCAAATCTTGTCGCATGATTAATGTTTAATTTTTCATACATACTCCCCTTATCTTCTTAGCTTAGTACACGAAGTTTCAAGTGTTGTTATATGGAGCCTTTTTTTACACAAGCATTAATGTATGTATATGTTTGCTGATGAACGACTTACTATTTCTTTCTTACATTCTCATGGAGTTGTAAGTTTAGTGCGTGCAGTGATTGTACGTTGCAAAGTTGCAAGAGTGCAAAGATGAGCATATAAGCGTTGTACATCATACATAACATCATATATAATATTCATATACTGGAGGGAGATGCATTCAGTATTTCAGTGTCTATCCTGTCACGGACTTACTTTATAGTTACTTGGATGACTCACACTCACACATGAATAGATCAAGTGGAGTGGAATAGTTTATGTAGACAAAAACGTTTTCGGTAACCATTTTGCTTAGATATCTCCGCAGAATAAGGCATGGTCCTTGGGTTGTGCAACAATTTAAGCTAATGATCCGTGACCAACGCCATTCCACCAAAAAGTAGTAGTTAGTTTAGTAGTACGTAACAATGGAGTCTGAAGATTGTGACAATATAATGGACACTGACAGTGAGGACCACCGACTTGGGCAGGATAACCAAGCCGGGGTTGAATGGCAACATGTTACTTTTAATCCAAAGGCATCAGTTCTACGAAAAATATTGTCATATGCCACCTTTGGTTTTTTGAAATACAAAAACCCTACCCCTATTTTGCATGACGTATACGGAAGCATTAAATTTGGGGAGCTGGTTGCTCTAATGGGTCCCTCCGGCGCAGGAAAAAGTTCCCTAATGAAGTGTCTTACGGGAGGGGTTTGCTACTCTGGATTCAGAGGGAAGATCTTTACTCGAGGGATCCAAGAGGAAATCCGTTCTAGCATAATTAATCAGGACGAAAAAGAACATTTGATCCTTGGGTTAACTGTGCGGGAAACGCTGACGTATGCCAGTCAACTGAAAAATCGCAAGTGGTGCCCAGACCCAGGTTTCCATACTGAAAATGTGGACAAGCTCCTGGTCCAATTGGGGTTGGAAAATACGGCAAATAATCCTGTAAGCAAGTGCTCAGGTGGAGAACGGAAACGTTTAGCAATTGGACTGGAACTAACGGAGAAGAACAAACCTCATATTTTGTTTCTCGATGAGCCAACAACTGGATTGGACAGCAGCGTTGCGTTTTCGGTAAGTTGACATGATTTTAGCGATAGAGTTCGACTTTCCTCTAAATTAATCAGAACTCATTTTACTCTCAGGTTATCAAAACCTTGCAAGATTTTGCTAGAAAGAATAGAATGGCAATTGTGGCCACTATTCATCAACCAAGTGAAGAAACTCTGAATCTGTTTCACAAAGCAATCATTCTCTCGGGGACAGGAGCTGTTGTCTATCATGCAAATCCAAATGTTGAGAATCTAAAGCAATTCCTGGCTCACACCCTTCCGAATTATAACCCTGCTCGGAAGACAGGCTTCAACTGCTTTCAAAACCCGGCCGATATTATGATAGGAGTGGCTTCGTCACTTAAAAGAGACGAGGAAAAATCAAAATCAATTAATAATACTGGTAAGCAGAATTCTCGAGAAATTATGCTTTGTAATGCTTTCACTTCGGGTTTAAATTCAAGGTTTACTTTTTAATATACACATATTTTCAATTTAATTCTTCAGGTAATGCGCCAACGTCCTGCTGGACAAGGGTCCGAAATATCTTGCTACTGTCTTGTACCTCGGAGGACTTCAATTGCCTTTCCCTCCCATTTATAAGGAACAGAGGGGTTGTAAGGTCGAGATGGAGCCAAAGTAGCGCTACGGAGACACCTTTATTTGAAAGTAGTGTCGCAATTGATGCTTGCAAGAACATGATTAAAGCAACAAGTCAAAACTTCGTGGAAGACGCGGCTGGCAGCAAAACAGAATACAGTTATCGAGGTCTTTTGTGCAGAACAACGTCCCCGTCATCCATTTTTAGCTACATTTCCTTGTATGGGTTTATGACCTTGATGAGGCGCACCTGGAAGCTGAGAATTGTAATGGGGATGCATGGGGTACTGCTTCGGTTATTTATATACATGCTAGTCGTCGGAGTCACCACAAAATTTTATCAAAGGGACATTGGTAAGGATAGTGGGTGCATTATGATCAAGCAACCAGGCGTCCTTGACCCCATGAACTGCACATGCTTTGAGACCCTGGAAGAGATTCAAGGGGAAACTGCTGTGTCATCTAATATCAAGTTGATATTCTTCTTTTTGCTGTTTATGTCCTTGGAGTCGTTGCTCAATGTGGCGCTCACATTCCCAACCGAGTTTAAGGTAGGCAGGAGTTCATAAAAATTATTTTAGGTTTCAATGACCATGTTTGATATTTTATTTCGTTCCTACTTCCTTGAATGCAGTTATTTCTCCATGAATTTGGAAACGGTTGGTACTCCTCCGCCTCCTACTTTCTTGCCAAAGTTCTGGTCGAAATCCCAGCCCAGTTGATGATCCCAACAGCATATTCAATCTACTTTTATGTTTACACGCAACAAGAGGACTTTGGAATTGTTTGGGACAAAGAGGATGGTACGATGAAAGGGGAACGCTTCAAAATCTACCTAAGGGCTACGTACTTCAGTGGATTTATTGCTCAGGGTCTTGGCTTTCTTATTGGGATTCTTTGTGTGAAGTCGGTCAGCAGGACGATTTTGCTATCTAGTGGAACCCTCCTAGGTCTTTCCTTCTTTTGTGGGTTCTTCAAAAAGAGGGTGGGAATGACTGAGGGGGAGCAGTACCTCACCACATTTTCATTCTTGCGCTACGGGTTGGAAACAATGCTACTCTCAATTTATGGCCGAGGAAGGTGTAAACCTCCGCTACACTCATATGCTTTAGAGTCGTTTGGATTAAAAGATGATGAGTTGTGGGATAACTGGAAGGGGTTCTTGAGACTATTGGGATTCACTTGGGCTATCACTTTTGTTGTATTCCAACTTAAAGCGTCAAAGTGGTTTTTGCTCAAAGTGATTCGGCAAGTTTTTGTCACAATCTTTGAGTGTCTGGAAGGATGTTGTATTCGACTTTGGAATTTCTGTAATTGTATCTTCCTGTTTACTTTAGTGAAGACTGTTATCGGCAGACCTATTTGTAAAGTTTGGAATGCCATTCGGACTGCAGGAACCATAATAATTTGGTATATAGTTATTTTTAACATTTTCCCTGTAGCTTTGTATATAGCGATTGATGATTTTGTGGGTGTGTGGAAATAAGACTAGAATTAAGTAGACTTTTTACTTTTCATAATGCGAATGCAATGCCAACATTCGATGGATTGTAGAAATAGAAAAATAAATTCACAATAACCTACTGAGGTCGTTTCATTTTGAGTTTTATCCTTTGTTTTATACCATCATCATCAGAATCATACATTCATTCGTGCATTGCATTGTCAAACTCACATGACTCAAGATTTTGCTGACTACAATCTTAAAATTTAGATGAAAATACACTTTTAATTTTCTATCGACCCTACCCTAATCTACCATTATCCGGTATAACATCTATACTCTATACACATAATTTTCAGAATATAACAACAAACTTTTTCATCATTGTTGTAACACGTACGAATCGTAAATGCATCTATAATGTGCATGATGTATATATGCGTATGTACTCACATTTAATTCAGTTATGGAGTCATACAATCTAATTGTAATTATCATAATATCACAAAAATCATTTGTTTTGTATAGTCATTAGTGCTGGACTAAAGATTAGAGTTAATATCTCGTTCAAAAAACGTTAACTTAGCGTCCTAGAAAATAACAACGATGGTTTTGAGTTGCCCCCTAAAATTAAACAATTTGCCACACGAGTCAACGAAAATTCATCATGTGCATACTGGATAACATATATATCATACCAGTGTAAATGCATATATATTTATAACAAATCCAGTGTTAAATTAAGCTGTCAGTAGTTCTTCACATCATGGTGTATGTGTTAGCTTAACAACTCGTCACCAGCTAAAATATATGGCAATTAGTGTACTTTAGCTTTCCCATTGGATAACCCATTGGAGATGGGTTGATCAGTCGTGATTGTGTCGTCTTGCTCATTTTGTGCATCCTGTTGGCCATAAGAAGATCCTTTGCTTATTCTAGTGAGGTCGATCAATTTCATCAGCCCCATATTCGCTGTGGACAAAAAGAAACGAATGAATTACATATCCATAGTGCATTGAGGAATTTTTAATGCTTGATTGAGTGAAGAGATTTGAGTTGTTTAATTATTATTATTGTATTCAAAATATTCAAAGCATGGGAGCTCACCTGCAACAACCAAGGCTAAGACAATGCCCATTTTCAAATAGTTTCCTGACGTGAGCACAGCGTAAAAATACATCATTAGAGGGATTATGATTACTACTGCCCAGCTTGAAAAGTTGATTAAAGAGTATGTTCTTCTGGGAAGTTCTACATATTTATGGTTTTGGTACTCTGGGCGACTCTGTTCAGACTTCGATAGGAATTCCCCGGTTCGCAGGAAATTGTCGAGGAGCATATCCTACGTGAGCATGATGATACGACAAGGGATTGTGAAAAATCTGCATTATATAAAGTTCTGTCTTTATTTCAAGAATATGCAAATATATTCCGGTACCTTTTCTTGGTAGCGTTGATGAAGCCAGTCAGCAGCTTCCTTTTCATCCTCAGGGACGTCAGACATTGGAAAGCGTCTAATCATGATTTTTGAACGAACTTCTCTTCCTTTCAAAATGCTGTAGAAGGAGGGTTCATTCTTACATGTGCTGTGAATATATAAACATGAATCCCATCAAGCATACTTGCTTACTAATTTCTGAGAAAGAACTGCTCCATCTCCAATATACCTGCTAAGTAATGAGAATTGATTGAAGATGAAACTTACGCATCAACAGCAACAACAACGTCGTACAGTGCAGGGACTTTCTCACGGAGATGTGGTATACTAGCTACAAATCCTCTTGTGCGAGGTAACAAGTGATGCTTCAGCTCTGGAAGCCCTTTTTGGCGTGCGACTTCCATGCTCGCTTCGTGCTTCTTAGGTGTGAATCGTGTTCCTTCTGGAAACAACGTTAGCTGTATAGAAATTGAAGACAGGAAAATTACTTTAAAATATAAATTCATTTTATTAATGCGTTTTACATTATACTAATTCCGTGCCGTTATGTATATAGATGCATATATAAGTATTGGTTTACTTACCCACATGGGATCAGGATAATTGACTAAGTTATTCAGCTGCTTTCCCAGGTTTTTCTTGTCCTGTTCCCAGTCGCGTTCCAGAAAAACTATTTCCTGAAACTTCCATGACCATCCGAGGACTGGAGCGTATGCAAGTATCTTCTTCACGTAAACTCTGGCATTCTGTATCAGAAATCCAATGTATTTTTATGATTAGGATCTTGGACATGTGCACTTATGCCTAATTAATGACCACTCTATGCAAACACCTGTACAAAGCTAAAGGCAGGTAATTAATTATTTGGCAGTATAAGCATCGGTTCAAAATTATCGTGGCCAGTTTTCTTATTTGCCAATCCGCATTTCATCCTTGCATGTACCAACCACAAATTCATCCGAACCCCGTTATTTATATAGTTTATTTTAATCTTTAGCATATTTTTTTATAATTTTGTTTTCTTACCCCCAACACACCCACTCGATCGCATACAAGCCATCCCATCACCCAGTCGATTTCATATGTATGATTTAGCAACAAGATGGCATGCTCCTTGCCGAAATGCTTCTTTACATCTTCTGGGTCAATGTAAAGCTGACATCTAGACTGTGACCACCATTCAACAAGGAAAACGATTTCTGGAAATAAAAGGTCGCTTTTTAAAATAATAATGCCGAAAATCAAATTGCACTTGAACTCCGTGCGTGAGTGAATTAGAAAACTTACGACTGTTGAGTGTATACGTGACATAGTAATTAACCCTCCTATACAGAACGGGGTTAAATGGTCTAATCGTAAGATACAGCACTGCCTGGATAGCATCGACGATAAGTCCCGACGTGAGGAAAACAACGGCCAATAACACTTGGCAGAAGATAAGCTCCTTGAAGGCCTTCCACAGTTTCCCCACTCCCCCCATTTCCCTCCACAATGTTTACGAAATATGATGAAATACGATATGGGATGGCACTTTCTTCTCGAGCAGTCCCTCCCCCAAGTCAACCTCTCAAATGAACACTCTCCCTGTGAGAAATTACAAACGTGTTACAAATACCATTGCAGACGATTTTTACACAAATGCGATGGGTATTTCCACAAAACCAGGTTTATTGTTAAATCATGACTTTGCCAAATCAAAGCTTTGAACAGCAAGTCACAATGATCTGGTAAATATATTTAATCGTCTCGCAGAATGTGAGCCAGCGCAATCCAAACTACACTGATAGTCAAAATCAAAAGAGCGTCTAATATACATTTACAATTCTAAGGTGTGCAATATATAACACATGAGTATATTCGTATAAAACGAAATGTACGGCTATTTATATGTGGACTATGGACAGATAATAAATGTACTTAAAAAGATTTTTTGTGTTTATCAACTGCTGGACTTGAAGCATCACTCAAGGTTGTTTTGAGTAATGTACGCCAATGCACTACACGACGACGACGGCCATATAGTCGCATGTTTTCCTTCGTAATTTAAGGAGTTATGGAAAATGCTTGGTATAATGGTGCTAGGAGTGCATGTGTTAGTAATTACAAAACCCATGAGTTTTCTTTAAAACATGATGTACAAAGATTATATGTCGCAGTTATGACAAACACAACCGGCTCAAGTTCACATGTTCGAAGACCGTCCAAAAACAAGCCATGAAGTGATACCATTGGACAGGAGATTAAAGGAGAAAGACTAATGACTAAAATTAATGATTAAATTAATTCATATCGTTTGCTTTTTTCTCTTGCCTTACCTACCCTACAAATCTGAAGTAAAGTCAAAGTTTTACGGTAGATATATCAAAATCTTGACACTCCTGGATTTCACAGTCATTCAAAAGGTCAAAAGTTGGACTACTTTACGAGTTGATGCGGAACAAAAGAAATGTGTATATCTTTTAATCTGTGTAAAATCCTCAGATTTCGTGAATGCAAAAAAATTATTTTACTGTGAGATAATGCAATCGTCGGAGTGCCCATTTCTCTTACGCATATTCCACGTACACCATACTATGGCACCATAATTCACTTTACAAAAATGTTATCTTAACTCTTGCGTTAGCAAATAGTATAGAGCGCAGCGGGCAAGTGTACATATCTAGTTTAGATAAGATAAAAAGGTGTACTGGAATCCATTTCAATTCCAAACTTCAAAGGATGATGTATTTGACAATATACGCCTACTACTCCTATACATACAAAAAGTATGAAGCTCCGAAACATGCATTTCACAAAAATGTGTGCATTGTGAAGTTTTTATCTATTGGAAGTTTGGAAGACGCTTGCACTGGCCGAGAATTGAGAATGACGTGAACTATATATTGCAACACCGGGACACCCTTTGCCTTTGGGACTTTGGTACTTACTTACAACGCAACATTCCAAAAAAATTATGAGACAGATTAAATACCTACTTATCGCATATTGCGTTAGCGAACAAGGGTCGGACAATACCACTACACTCAAATAATTTAAACCAGGTATCTTGAGTTATTTATATCGAGTAAGTATGGAGTATGTCTATTGCATTTAGTCCGAAGAGTACTGATATCGTTTAAGAGCATACTAAATTAGAATTAGCGTAGAATTACAACCCATAAAACACACCAAATACTATCAATATAATAACTATATGAATGCAAGATATCTTGAACACGCAATAAGGATCCCCCAGGCTGCCAACCACAGCATCAGTGCTTCTTCAGCATGACAATTTTGAAAATTGAGAAACTGAAAATGTTGGAGACAAGTACGATGTACGAGTAAATGATATCAACTGATCGTTTACGGAAAGAAAAGGTAGTTAGTGAAATAAATGATTAAAATAGAAATAAACGTTATATTATTGCAATGCATTTGTATAGATGTGTGCAACGTGTAACCTAATTATAAGGACATGGACAACAGGAAATCATGTCCAGTCTTCTTTATATAAATAAATTTGAAATAACCTACATAGGGATCAGGGATTGTACTTTTAGTATTATGTATAGGTAATCACATTTGAATTCTTAATTCTTACCCCTACTTGCGGCTTCAACTTGGTCCAAAAACTTTCCTTTTCGGTGTCTCCAAAAGTGCGTTTAGTGTTATTATAGCGAGGCGAGAATTGTTAACCTACATAGGGATCAGGGATTGTACTTTTAGTATTATGTATAGGTAATCACATTTGAATTCATAATTCTTACCCCTACTTGCGGCTTCAACTTGGTCCAAAAACTTTCCTTTTCGGTGTCTCCAAAAGTGCGTTTAGTGTTATAGCGAGAATTGAAGTATACATACACTGTTCTTGAACACAATACTCCTGCTGCACCCGAAATTACAATATTTTGACTATATAATAGGTTGATGAAAGCAAGTTTGATTACCTTCCACAATCCGCGTGTCTGCTGGCCAATGTGTGGCTATTGATTGTATTTAAGTTCGACACTTCCACAAACTGTCTAATTGAAACGGTAACTGACACGTGAAGTCGAAATTCATTTTTAAGCCTTATCTCCCATTTGTGCTTCTACCAAACAGTTCCCACTCGTGGCATACATTTTCCACTAGCGACGTTTTGTAAATTATACGACTATTCCGCATGACTGGTTTGTTGTTTGTACGTATATAGCGTTAAATTAATATCCTTCCCTTCCTTGACTAACCGATAAGCAGTTTTCTCAAACGTGTTACATTACAATAGATGATACATAATTCAAACTAAGGGGAAAACAGTAACCCAACCCAGTCTAAGAATACGTCAAAACTAATTGTGCGAACGAGTGTGCGAATAATTCAGGCACACGTGTCCAGATCCAGTCCAGATATATACCAATTCTTCTAGTTCTAATCAGATCATTGATTAGTGTGTATTATTTACTACTACGCGTTTTCTCACTTTCACAAGGCTACAATACACATTTGCATCGAAGTTCCAAGAAGTATTCCAGGTTGCATATAGGTAGTACAAATACTTGATCCATATTGCTCAGTTTATCGAGAATCATGAGTTTCTGCTTAGTGAAGGCATTTCCAGCCAGTCTTCCACCTACTCAGGCAGACCAATGAGGGAAAATAGTAATCAACAATACGCATTATATATATACATACATAAAGTACATCAAGGACAACGGTGATGTAAAAAGATTCATGAGTCATTGTTCATTAATGAATGAGCATCTTACCGAGGACCGTGGCGTGCAGGTATGAGGTCCTTTGATGACAATTCCCATACCATAGTACAGTCAAGTGAAAATGATTAATACTACTGTTGTACCACGTGTGTATATATGGCTTACTCAGGAATCGAAAAGAAGCTTAAGTGAGTCCAAAACAAGTTTGATGTGACTAGACTTGAGGATTTCATATTATGTGACTTGAAATGACCAAAGCACATTCAGTAAAAAATAATATTACAATCATCATCACAAGCACAACGCACAACACGCTTCATATCATAACACCTATGCACAAATGGGATAAACCACTACTTGTGTCAACTGGAACAGATACTACGTACATTTTTTTGCAAAGGTAATAATGTGCGATTTAATTGGCTTCTAATTTGTTGCGTTGCAGTAGCGGTACGATTATAGTATGACTAACAACTAACAAGTGCACTGAATACGATGTGGATGTGGAGGAGAAGGAGAACTACTACGTGGTATAGATGATCATCGTCGGCAGGAAAGATTTTTTTTCACATTCTTTGTACAGACAAGAATATGAGGGTTTCATGTTGATATTAATGTTTGTCATCTGTTCACTTGTGTACGTCCCTTCCAAGAGGGAAGATTTGTTGAGGATAAGGATTTTTGGGGTTCGTGTGTGGGTATATATTATATACACATCCATGAAAAATAATAATATAATATCCAATATCCACAACATCCAGCCATAAAAAGAGCTTCACACTTTACACGTAGTGAAAACCCCAGCCCGACCATGCATAGAACAGACACCAGACTCACTCACCACCAGCCAGACTAGACTAGACACACACGGATACATTCAGGCTTTTTGGTTGTGCAACTCATCGACTCATCATCATATGCATATATGTATCATCTTCGTGTTGCCGAATTGAACATATGCAAAAGTTTTGTTTCAGGGAAAACTGTTTCTCATTCAGTTCGTCGTTTCAACCTTCACGTTTGTTCCGCTGTTCCATTCTTTGCATTTTCATATTTGGATGTCCCAATGTCCTTCGAATATTAAATGGAAGAAATGGCAAAGTTACAACAGCAGTGATGTGATAAGTAGTTGTTAAGTACAATAATGCCTTTCCAGCTCACATTTTATGCTCTTTCTTTCTCCTTCAACTTTGCTCTCTAAAGAAAATGAAACTGTAGAATTCGTGTCGTATTGCATGTTCGTTCGCGAATGTGCAAAGTTTTAAATATAAGGTTGCATGAGATAAAGAAGCCATTGACATTTGATCAGAATGATATGCATATATTAGATTTTGTCTACCGTATCTGGCTGGATCTATGCTTTGATGCATGAAACGTACAGTCAGCTAGTCAAAAGTGATCCAAATAAGTATGAAGGAAATCGTATTATCGTGATCTTTGCTCTTGCTAGCTGAGCTGGGTTCCTAAAAAAAACATACCAGAGGATCTCATGATCATGAACATTACCACTATTACGGGGGCATTCGGAATCAAATACGAAATTACTTTAAAGCATGCAACAAGCACATGAAAAATACAAAGTTCAAATAACAGAACATATTATTCCATTGATCAAAATGTTGATGAAATTAATCTGTTATACCATATTATGCCATTTACGTATTTTCTTTTACATTTTTTTTTGCAAATTGTATTATTATAAATCTACTAAAAATAGTCTTGCCAAATTGCATGAGTTTTTTGTTATCCAGGTCAAATTATACAACCTGATGCGAGGGCGAGCTGTAGAAATACGTACTGATTCATATTCATGCATTATTTCTGCACTAAATAGATGATGATACTCATGGCATGACGCACGCACCAGCCTTTGCATTCTGTGCGGTTTTAGTAGTAGAATTTACTTGTTTGCTAACTGTTAACGTATAAAAGATTTAATACCATTGATACACTGAATGTTTACCACTTAAGAACCAATTATAGTATCATGATTCATCGTGCGTACTTTTGTCTCGTACCACATAAGTTGTTGTAAACCGTGGCAAATTCCTTTGATGCGCTATTCCGTGCATCGAACTATAACGATCCAGTTTTACAACAACATTTTCAATAGGCATAATATGCGCCTAAATGCAGGAAAAGGAAATGATTATCCCAACTCTCTAAACATCTGAAAGTCAAGGTTTATACAGATACAGATTCAGGTAAAATGCATCTTGATTAGTCTATTTAAACCAAATTCGCTTCCTTTAAGTTTCTACTTGCTTAAGGCCGCTTCGCAAATAACGCAGTATGCTATCATGCTTTTTTACATACATACTTATCTCTGCTTTATTTATTATGTACATTTTAGTAACATGTGTAGCCCATGCATTGCATAAATAATATCTGTTTTCTGTTTGCATAGCCATACTATATAAAACGTGCCACGTGCATAAACAAAAAGTTTCATGTATGATTCGTTGTAATTACGTAGTCTTGCTTGCTACAGTATGATAGCTGTGTGAACATTCGTGATTGCAAGCAACCAAAATTACTGGTTTGCCTTTTACTATCGGCTAGTGGAGATCTAGTCGATAGTGAGTTTCTTCTAAAAATACAAAGCCAACGTTGGCAAATACAACAAATATAGTGTTACAACAACTTATGTCATCAAACGAATATTCATGAGGTGAGGATACAGGATGAGCATGAAAAATGACGACGACGAAGCAAGCCACTGACAAGACTCTGGACTATTCAATACTTGTGGCATAAAAGAAAATGAATGAATTCACAATCCAATCTAAAGCATATGAGCACACCTGCCTGCCGTAAAAACAAAACGGAGTGCTTTTGCAAGAATAGAATATATGTCTACTCTAAGTATTTATTAGTACCGAAGTGCAGATTTGCAGAACCAAGAAAAGGAAGCAACGCCTAATTTGATTTTTTCATGTATCTTGCATCATGGCAAAAAAGTTTTGATTGAATGACATTCTTTGGATCATGATTTTTTATGATATCCAGTTGCAAACCCACAATTTACAAAATTTGCAAACAAGCTTTACGTAAGGTGTGTCTCTAAACTTAAAATATACGGATACGACCGGGCCACGTTCGCAAGTACTATACTATTTCTTATTTCTACGAGGATTTTAAAGGAATAAAAAAGGTCTTTTTGTGACCATGTACTAGCTTGTGACTTTGACTCTTGAGATTGAGATATATAATTTTGATACCCCTCATCAATCGTAATTGGTTTTAGTTCGAGTAATTCTGTATGTATTCATATCTATTACGTGTACCTATCCAGTACGAGTACCCGCGATTTGCACGATTTTTATACTATCAAGCACGTAGATATTATATAAATGAAATGTACGCACCTATTTAGCGAGAAAGCAAGCATGCTCCACAAGTGAGTCTTCATATGGCATGATCTTCTGGCTTCATATCTAATATACATAGGTACTTACGTACCTAAGAAGATATGCAACAACCATATACTGACACTGACAACTGAATACCATACTATTTGTATGGACGTAACGTAAGGGATATTTGGCATTTTGATACTCATACTAATGCACACAAAAATTGTGCAAAAATTTTAGTGCACAGTACATATATCCAAGTCATGTGAATTACACAGCTGGCGGCTTCAACGGATATAACCAATGGTGAAGGGGAACCTTGAAGGCGTGTCTGCTCTTTAGGAGAACCCCGTGTTCTGCTCTGCCTCTGAACACCACAGCTCAAACTCAACTCAAAAACTGCACACGATGTGCAAGCCATTTCATGTACATGTTACATTTGTTGAGCACCTTTTCCTTAGCCAAAATCCCATATGCTTTTATGCACAAAGCACAAACCGATTCTGTCTGATGCAATGAAATATAAAACTTGGATAAAAAGCAAGTATCTTTTTCCCCAAAAAATGTGAATGTCTAACCTGTCTGGCACATCTATTCCTTCATTCAAATTACCATACATTCATCAACTCATCACATCACTATCACTTTTTCTTACACTATCAAGGAGACTAAGCTTATCGTCATCCCCATATCCAGTGAAACTTGATTTGGAAAGAATCTTTTTTTTCTCAATCTCCATTCATTTCAGGCACTTCTTTACAGTTTGGTGTCACCCTGTGTCAGTTGCCACAAAGAAGCATCTGAAAAATAGCTCCGAGATCATACCGCTGCTGCTGCTGCAAAAAGGTAAGCTCATTAAAGTCTCACCATCATCAATCTACCTATATCAATATGTGCTGTGTACGTACATCTTAAGGCAAAACATACACATTATAGTAGCATAATGCACAAAACCAACTAGATTAGGTAAGCTAAAATGTACGTAAAATGATGATGAAATTCTGATAGACCATTGAAGTATCCACTTTAAGTACAAAGGGTAAAGATATCCGAATTTTTTCAGGGTTTCCCATAAGCATGCACCAGTCAGGCAGGATTACTCATAATAGTCAAAATACGTCAGATAATAATATCCCCATCCTGCTTCAAAATACATGCGAGATCTACATTTTAATCTTGACCTTGATTAGTGACAGCAAAGTAGGGGCGAGACATGAAAAAAACTCTCGAGTGCTCGTCATGTAGTTTAAGGTGTGCAGTAGCAGTAGCAGTGTGCATTTTGTGTGCAAAAGGAGACAATTGAAGCGTGTGTTTGTGTTCCTTCCTTCAGTCCTTCAATCCTTGCTCCGTCCATTCATTCTCTTTATAACATTCTGAACATTCACACTTTTCTTGACAGTATTCAAACTCAATACTTTTTTCAGTCTACCTGTATCGTCACACCGTCTCACAGTATTCATGTTCACAGTTCACTCATATCTCATAAATATCAATATCCCGTTTCCTCATACTCATTTTACTCGTCTGCATATGTAATACACATATTGTGTAGATCGTGATGTGATCAAGCACATTTTTGTATATACAAATACTATACAATACACACAAGTATGTAGTTTCGGTATTGGTGTATCAAATCCAAATCAAATCAGCAAAAAAAAGTGCGACAAATCCTCCGTCATCCATATGTCCGCTTGTGTCAGATGTTGTGATTTGTGATTATATTGATTTTCGAGTGTTTTTCGAGTCTCGAGCGTACCAATATTTCATCATCAATTGGTCATTTAAGTACAAATTTTGGTTTACTAATAATATCACCCACCATCAACCATATTGTATTATTTAGAGAGATATAAGTAGTTTGTGTTATTTGCGATTCCTTGGTGTGCTTATAAAAGTGCACGTGTGGCAGGAAGGAAGAAAGTTAATTTTCAGTATTTGTTAAAGTCGAGGGTGAGTTCTAAACCGACAACCGTGTAAGTCTTAATGCAATTTAAACAACGCGTACAGGTACAATCCTTAAATTCTTGTAACTCTCACCTGCCTGCTGGCTGGTGTAAAATTAGCGATTAAGAATATTTCCGACAGAAAGATTGAAATTGCTCAATAAGTACTACTTAATTATAGTTGATTTGCCAAAAACGCATCATATGGTTAATATAACATTTGACGTAGATGTATAAGTGCTTTTATCGATCAGGATCAACCATTTTTTTAATGCAATGTTATGTAAAAAGAGTACCAAATTAAATACGTATATTAGTAGGATTATAACATCTACAATTGGGAAATTGATTAGATTATATGCTTAAAAGTAAAATTGCAAAAATAAGTCTGACAGTATTAATTTTATTGTTGATTTGCAGATCCATCGTATCAGTAAAAATGGCAGCAACTAACGGAGTGCCCACAGCAAATGGAGATGCGTTAAGCATAGACAGTAAGAAGGCACTGATCACCAGAAATCTACAGGAAGTGCTGGGTGAAGATAGGTTAAATGCGATATTAAAAGAAAGAGATGTTCGAGTAAGTTTAAACAATTTGGAATTGCAATTTTTTTTGGCGAAAAATTAAACTGCTTACGGGCGCAGTTTAATATTAACATTTGGATTTGTGTAGATCTATTGGGGAACCGCTACAACGGGGAAGCCCCACGTCGCTTATTTCGTGCCCATGTCTAAGATTGCGGATTTCCTCAAGGCCGGTTGTGAAGTCACAATATTATTTGCAGATGTCCATGCCTACTTGGATAACATGAAAGCACCGTGGGAGCTGCTTGCATTGAGAACAAAATACTATGAAGAAGCTATTAAAGCAATGCTTGTTTCTATCGGTGTGCCTTTGGATAAGTTGAAATTTGTTAAAGGATCGGAGTACCAGTTCACAAAGTAAATAGTTAATACGATAAAACATGCTTCGGTAAAATTGCTTGGATCAATATAACATGAGGGTATTTGATTACAATAAATAAATAATATTAAATTCCAATTTTGCTGCTTTAGGGAGTTTACGATGGACGTGTACAGGCTGTCATCTTTAATCACCGAGCACGATGCTAGGAAAGCCGGAGCTGAAGTTGTCAAGCAAGTAGATCACCCCTTACTCTCTGGACTGTTATATCCTGGTCTTCAAGCTTTGGATGAGGAGTACCTCAAATGTGATGCCCAGTTTGGAGGTGTAGATCAACGCAAAATTTTCACATTTAGTGAGAAATACCTTCCACAACTGGGATATGCAAAGCGTATCCATTTTATGAATCCAATGGGTAAGCGAACTATTGGTTGTTATTTATTGTACGTTTTACACACCTGTCTACCGCGTTGGAGTCAATTAACTCATCCTAAACTCAATAATTGCATTGTTTTAGTTCCTGGACTTGCCGGAGGAAAAATGTCTTCTTCAGAGGCAGAGTCGAAAATCGATTTACTGGATAGCCCAGAAGATGTAAAGAAAAAGCTCAAGAAAGCATTTTGCGAGCCTGGAAATATAAAGGACAATGGAGTTCTGTCGTTTGTGAAACACGTGTTGTTTCCGATATTTGGTGATAAGGAGCCCTTCAAAATAGAAAGGAACGCCGAAAATGGTGGAAATGTTGAATACAGTACACATGCCGCTTTGGAGGAAGCGTTTGCAAAAGAAGAGATTCATCCTGGGGATCTAAAGGCCTCTGTTGTTAATTACATCAATAGATTATTGGCTCCAATCAGAGAAGCTTTCCAACAGAACAAGGCACTCCAAGAATTAACCAAGAAGGCTTATCCTGATCCTTCCAAATTAGGTACGCTACTAATATTATCTTATTTCCAACAAATTAGTGTTAGTAGTGCATAATATCAGCATAAGGAGTATCCAAATGCAATAAATAGTTTTAATCAATTTTTGAATTTCGAATTTAGTGAAAGAAGAATTTTTAGGTCCACACAAGTTGGACATCCGTGTTGGAAAAGTGGTAGAAGTTGAAAAACATCCAGAGGCTGATTCATTATACATCGAGAAAATAGATGTGGGTGAAGGCGAGCCGCGAACTATTGTCAGTGGCTTAGCTAACTTTGTACCTATCGAAGAAATGACGAATCGAATGGTCGTGGTACTTTGCAATTTGAAACCAGCCAAGTTGAAAGGTATCATGAGTGCTGGGATGGTTTTATGTGCTTCCAAGTGAGTCAGAAATATTATGCCACTTTAGTGATACCCATATAATCACCCTTTCAAGTTTACAATCAAGCAATTCCTCCATTCTAATGATAAATTAATTTGTAGGGAAGACCCCAAAGACGTGGAACCCCTCCATCCACCTGCTGGCGCAAGCGCAGGCGACCGAGTTTTGGTTGAATCTTATGAAGATGGAACGCCCGATGACGTTCTTAACCCAAAGAAAAAAATCTGGGAAAAGCTACAAGTAGAATTAAAGGTTAATCCTGATGGAAAAGCACAATGGGAAGGCAATGATTTGATCACGCCTTCCGGTCCAGTTACCTCCAAACGTTTAAACAGTGTACCAATTCGATAAATTGGCGTTCCACTCTTAGGCGTTTTTAATTGTAACAAGGTGTGTACATTATTATTTTTGTTTTAAACTGCGTTATCCTATCCATAACTTTGAAATAAAACTGTGGTACTGTTGATGCTCATATTGCTGCAAGCTGCTACACATTTACGAGTAAGTAGTAAGACAAACAGATATTCGTCAGAAACATTCACATTTTAAGTTAAAATACTTTTCCGCTTTAGGATTGTCACCAAAATCTGTTCGAGTTAATACAGTGTACTGTACCACGTTAGAAATATTTAGCTTAATTATTAAGAACCACCTAATTGGCAATACTACTTATGTTACTTATTATTTAAAAGTTACATAAGGCAGCGATTTAACCTAAAATATATGAATACGATTTACGCTATATACTAGATATTACACGTCTTTGGCGATTTATATCAGCGTTTTTCGCTATCGCAAGCAGAAATTGATCCTGTTTAAAGCAGTAAAAAGTAGTTGTTTTAAAAATGTGTTTTATACTCTTATCTTGCCTTTCTTCGTGTCAGAGTTAAAATATTTAAGAGCCCGGATTTGGATTAAATAATTTTGTAAGGAATAAACTTTAACTAATAATTAAGTACAGTGGTTGTGTATTATTATTTTGCGAATATTTAACATTATTTAATGCTTATCTTCTGTTTTTCATCGTAAAGATATACGGAAATGGAATACTCGTCAATTTGGTTTGAATTACTTGGTTTTAAACTTACAATTAGCTACGCATCCATCTGTGAGTGCATAAAATGATATTGTTCATAAGATAAGCCTCAATATATGAATTGTGATATAAGATATCCGTGGCGCAAATTAAAACTCGATTGGAATGATTTTATATGGTTGGATTGCCTGATTTTCTGAATCGGCCAGCATCTTCATTTCAGTATTTTTGTTAGTCAGCTAATTCTCCCTTTTTATTATATATGTACGCCCATATATTAGGCAGTATTAGTACTTGCTTTCATTGCAGGGTTCATTTTATTGGCATCAACCGCTGATGTGAATATGCTGTGTGTGGCTGGCTTGAGAAATTATTCGAGGAGAGGCCTCATTTAGCTTTAAAAATTCAAGTTTTAAATCACCTATTGCGAGAGTAGTACTTTGTTATGAATTTGCTTGTAGTTATTCATGTCATGACCCATCATAATCCTTATCTAATTCGTTCTCCTTTCACTCATTCATGGATTGGACTATGTACTTCTACGACTGCATTTTTAGTTCATGATATGAACATGAATAACATAACATGATACGATAAAATTTGTTTTGGCTGTGTTTCTGTTCTAGTATTTATCTGTCAAAACTTTGTGCATTGCCAGTGGGGGATTCCTTCCTTCCTTCACCAAACAACCAAGAAGATTTCAAAGTAATGATTGTAAAAGAATGAGTGTGATTTTAGTAACGTGGTTGGCAATGTTGGCATACATAATTTGTGTCTTGCATCGGGTATTGTGTTTCATATTTTTTAGTGTAGGCTGCATTTTCATGATTTCAATTCTATATCTCATGTACCCTACCTACACTAGTTTATAAGCAGTTAGTATTTGAGCTTTCTTCGGTGACTAGCGTAGGCGTAGGTGTTTATGTGAAAAGGGTGTTTCTGAACTTTTATGCATGTACACATATTACCTAATTATGCACGTCGAATATGAAACGGAGAAAGAAAGATATTATTGATAAAAATAGGATATTTTCAGTCCTCTCTCAGTTCAAATTTTTATGTGTATGTGCATACAAGTTCTTCTGAAACTACGCCGTCATCATATATATAGTTCTGGCTTTACTCATGTTCTGTGTATGTAGCTGTTCTCGCAAGACAACAAAACTTCCAATTTTTCAGTTTAACACATTCGATTCTCAGTCCTTTCATATGAAGCTGTATTTAGTAGTTTTTTCATGTGCTGTCAAAGAACAACTCATTTGCAGTGAAATGGCTTCATCATGAGTGTGCAAGTTCAAAATCGCAAAAGATGTGAGTAAGAGTAAAACAGAAATTGCGTTGAAACTAGTTTTTTTTTACAGATTTATACTCGTTACATGCAGCAATACACTATGTACAACGCACATAGCTTGATGCTCCTTCCTATTCTTTTCGTACTACACGCCTTGAATACATGGTAAAAAATAAACTTTTTTGGTTTCCAACAAAAAATTCGGAGATCGTAGAGTTCGTAGCTGAGAAGCAGTCGGAGCGGAGATATATGTGTACACCCAAATCTTATGTAATGTTGTACCATCTCGTCTTCGAGGAAATCTTGTTTGGAGATTTTGTCGGATGATATCGGACTCTGGGAAATTACGAACCCGGGAGTGCTCATATAACATTAAAATGCAGAGTAAGCAGTATATAAGCAAGCATTACAAGTAGAAAAGGGAAGCATCTGGTGAAAGCTGTTGCATATTTTACATCATTGAACCACTGAAATTGAGACAGTTGTGAGATCCAATAGTTATATTTAATGGAGTCATTGTAATTTTCAAGCGTTAAGGTCCAATGTCAACATGAGAAAGGGTGCTGGAGGTGGCATCTATAGCAGTGGGCCAGGGTCAGGATTGATACAAACTAATATGGTGCAACATCACCCACCACGGAGCAACGGTGGCGGTGGCGGAGCTAGAATATTCGTTTCCAGTCATCAACCTCATCAACAGCAAGCAGGACAAGGAGCACAGATGGGTCCATACGCTGCTACGGCTGCTGCTGCTGCGGCGCTACATCAAAGTGGTATCTTGCTCCATCACCATCATCACCCACATCCTCATCACCACCAACGACCCGGACAGTTTTCCTCGAATGCACCTCCAAGTGGAGGGCCCTTGATTCCTAATCAGTTTCAGCATCACCAACATCCCCATCAGTTTGGACCTGTTGTTTCGGGACCTGGCTCTGTCGTTAATTCCCATTTTAATTCTATTCAACAGTCACCGTCTTCGTCTTTGTCCACCGTTGGAAGTGGAATTGGTGGATCTGGGGGGAGTGGAGGGGGATCTTCGAGTCATTCGAATTCAGTGGG
Organism: Dicranocentrus wangi; assembly: GCA_036850665.1. Taxonomy (NCBI): domain Eukaryota; kingdom Metazoa; phylum Arthropoda; class Collembola; order Entomobryomorpha; family Entomobryidae; genus Dicranocentrus; species Dicranocentrus wangi. Next base: position 4,628 of record JAANSN010002285.1, on the reverse strand, counting down.
AGGAGGCGGTGGAGATATGCCGCCTGTCGAGACTGTGGTTGCCCGATTAGAAACCGCTTGCAGGCTGTTACACGGAATCGGTGGTAATAATACAAGAGTCAATGAGATTTCCTCGGAAATTCAGATTTTGTCGGAAGACCTTAGACGAGTTGGATCCATGCTGGAAAATACGTACCCAGAGGTACTAGACAGAGTAATGTCGTCAATGCGGGATGCTTCTGCTCAGCCATGTCTACCTCCGTCTCTTCGGCTTGCCATTTTCGAATTAGTGGAACTTCGAGCTTCCAAGTGGATGCTACCCAGTGATAGCTCTAATTATTACAGACAGCGTAGAAATCTTAATGTAAGCATAATAACTAACTATATAATTACTGCAGCCACCGCTGCTTATTGGTATTGTGTATTGCTAATTATTAGTGTGCGTGGGGTAACGTGAGAATGTGAGAACAAAATGCATATTATTCCCGATTTTTCAGGACGCTACGGATACACTGGACGAGCGCTCTTCTGGAAGAAGTAGTGGAGGTGGTGGCAGTAATAATGTCAGTGTAGTCGTTACAAATTGTACAGGGGCTACTCCAATCAAACCTGACGCTATTTTCCCTCCAGGAACATCGCCTCCGCTGCAACAGTCCACACCCCCGTCTGTTGTAAGTGTGGAAACGCCTGCAAAAACGTACAGGGAGGAAATTGTAATTAAAAACTCCGATTCTGGGAAAGGTAATTTGATACGATAAGCCCACTTTCCTCCATTACAATTTATCTTCAGGAAACTTAAACTTTTATCATATGATAATTGGAATAGTGATGGGCGTGAGGGGAAGAAGGGTGCATACGATAGAGGCATTAGCGGATTGTATTATATCGTTCTCAAAAGGTTTGTTCATGATGATGTCATGCGAATGTTTGTGTTTTAAATTCTATTTAGTTGTCAAATTAGGAGTAAAAACTAATTAAAATGCACAGCTCTGTTTACTAATCAGTGTTTGTTCCAACTTTGCCTCAGAAGTGGTGTGTCGTACGTTGTTTTGTACATACTTAAGTATAGTATGGTGTTCCTCAATTCTGTGAAACTTGGACCAAAAAATTAATCTCATCGTCAGGCATATAGTATTGTGTACTAATAATTGTGTTAATATTATGTATTTCACAGTTTATACTATTGATTGACAGTATTGACACTGACCTGACCTGATTGTCACAAACCATTTACTAAAACAAAGCATGTATATGTTTAGAGTGAAATCCGTATCAGTATTATACACATGTACAAGTTTGCATTGGATTGCATTAAATCAAAATGTGTTTTCTGTTTTAAATAATGCAAATTTTTGGTATGTTACAGTTGCTCCTACTGCCAAAGAGCGGGTTCTCTCGATTAATGGCTATTCACAACAGTCCATCAAGTAAGCTTGCTACGTTGACATACTTTAAATTAGTTATGCTTTTCTGTCATTTGCATATATCTGCGGATCGGGTGCAAGCAAACTGCAATTTTTCTTCTTAATCTTAAGTATTAGGCGTCACTCCGTAGTCCGTAGTAAAATTTCAGCAGAAATCGACTAGAAGGAATATATGTAAAACTTTCCCAATTACTGCCAATTAGAAAGTTAGGATTCAGAGGAACGTTGCATTGGAGCAGCATCAGGAATTGCATTCGTGTTCGGATTCCCCAATTTCGTCGCACTAATTATGGACAAGGACAATTTGTATTCCAGTATACAGTTTTATCTAACGATGTTATACCTAATATTAAGCACGTCCCTATGAGCAGGATAGACAGACTTCATCATTGTGTATAGGCATGTGGACTGATACTTGGGATTTGCAATAGAAATTGAACTTTGTATGTACGCTAAATCGGTTAAATACAACATGGAAAATATTAAAGCAAAGATTGTTAAACGGGGAAAGTCAACAGTGACAAGTTACGACGTTAGCCAGAAATATGATGATAGTGAATCGAATCCGGCAGAAAGTTCATTTGTGTATGATTGGGAGACATGGGGAGACTACCAAGAGTTCCATGATAGTGAGTTTAGTGATTCAGATTCGGATGACGACGGAAGTAGTTACTACAATTTTATTATGATGGATTCTGATTCAGATGAATCTGGGAGAGCTGGTCCAGTCCTACTTTATGATTCGTAAATATTTTTAGAACTAGAGAAGAATAATTAGCAATACATATTGCGTTGCGACAATAATAATAAGTTTTATTTTAGCCGTGTTTCGTAACCTATCACAGATCCTTTAAAATCTTACTTGCTTGCATTATTTTTAATTTTCTCCTTTCAGTCTTGCAAAGCAATTGATACAGGAGACAATCACAAGGAATGCCTCCCCAGTACTGGAAGGCATGGTACTTCCATCATCATCATGTTCAGAGTTTCCCGACATTTCTGGCATTGACGATAGTTCAGAACTTGGTTCAGTTTCTGCCGGCCTGAAACGGATGCAGATTCAGTCATCTGGTTCCAAACTGGATCCTCATCATCATCATTCATCATCTCATTTCTCGTACACGGTGACACTTGGTGACCACTCCATTAAAATTTTGGGGGATGACTTGCAGTACGTCCAAGAAGCAAAAATGGCATTAGACGACTACTTTCTCCAAAAATATCCAGACATGTTTTGTGCCAGCAATAGTATTGAGGATGAGGATGAGGTCGACTTGGATGAAAATTATGTTCATCGTTATGACCGTGAAACTTTGTTAAGTTTGTCATCTGTGAGAACTCCACCCCCCGACTTTTCACATTTGGAGCCGGATATCCGAAGTCATTTAGTCCTGGATGTAAGACATTCCCTAAAGATAGCTCAGCTCAAATGTGTTAGAGTATTAAGTCAAGAAATTTCATTGCACCTTCGTTTGTTACAGAAACGCCGTGATTTTGACGCGGAAAAGTTTACCAGAGAGACTTCCAACAATGGAAATGGCGTGTCAAATAACAACAAAACTTCAGTGGACACTCTACCTGGCTGATAGAGAGAACATTATATTGTACCCGTACCCACTTCTAATATATTCAACGCTGACGCATAAATTTGACATGACGCTGCTCTCACAGCACTTCTTCGTTTTTCATTTCGTTGTCCGTTTTATATTATACTTTAAAATTATGATGAATTTTGTCGCATGATAAATACAGTGTGGTTAAAAACTGCAAATTATAAACACGTTTATGATATGCAAAATATGTATACATACAAATTAACAGTCTATAAAAATGCACATTTAGTGTGCATTGAATGATGATTAAGTCATGTTACAAGCTACAAAGTGTACTGTGTATAATTAACAAATACATGCTTTCATTTCAATATAAATTGAAAAACAACAAAAATACATAANTAATTAACAAATACATGCTTTCATTTCAATATAAATTGAAAAACAACAAAAATACATAAAATTGAATAAAATCGGAAGCTACGCGGTGCTATTCTAGTTAAATCATAAGTTTTCGCTTTTCCGTGTGCAAATTACTGCAAAATGTAAAAAGCATATCAAAACCTTTAAGCGTTTTCATTTCTCATTTAATTCCATGTTCTCAATTCTCATGTATCACGCAAATCGCCCAACAGCCATCATACGATTATGTAACCATCCATGAATTTAATACTTCTAGGCTTTTACATCTTCTTACTGCATGAAAGCAATATTAATTTTTTTTGAAATGTACTTTGACTTTGAAGTACTTTTGCATGTCCTCTATCGACTATCTCACGAAAGATATGTAAGAAACCCTTCCACAATGCATTGCATATACTAATTATATTATACTTCATTCATGATAGGATCATCATTCATGATGCTCTTTTCTCTCTATCCTTTTTCCATGTATCAATATTAGCCCAACGATTATTTCCAATCCAACAACCTTGCGAATAAGGGAACGGACAGATAACTCTTTTCTCTGCTTTTAAACACCACAAGCATTACTCTTACTCTTGACTCGTGCATTACAATAATGCATGGTATTTTTTTGGATATCCAAATCCCACAAGACCAGATGAAGATGATTGGTTATTAGCTAGCTTCAGAATACCTAGGCTAGATTCAGAATCAGCAACGAACACAAAAATATGAACGATCCTTCTCCCTTTTTTACTACGTCTGTCTAAATTCCAAATATGAAGACGGGAACAACGGGATATTACGAACGAGCTGAGCTGTTATACATATCTTACACAGTAAAAGTACATACTATTTTACACACTTCAACTTCATGTCCCTTAGATGATATTACTTATATGTACTTTATGTTCATTCCATGCATATCCACTCCACATCCACATCCACAATCCACACTCACAGGAATATTATGCATTATACAAAGTCACTAAACCTTATATCTATCCATCCCATCCATTCCACATAATATAATATACATTCTTAATCTTCTTATGGCCTTATGTATCAGACAGGACTTCAGGACACGGACGGGATTTGGGATGATACACGATGCGATGATATAGTTTTAAACATAACGCATAGGGAGAGACGGAGACTATAAGGTGAACAAGAAGGAGTGGGTATACAAAACGCTTCAAGAAGATTCAGTCCGCCGATCTGTATTCCGTATTTTCGGTATCCCGCATTCCGTTCCGTAATACACAAA
>JAANSN010002284.1:0-25140 GCA_036850665.1 Dicranocentrus wangi | reverse complement strand
AAAACAGTATGCCTTGAAATGAAATAGACTGTTTTCCTCCCATAAGCATCGTGAAATTCACGAAGCCGTGAGCTCAATTTGAAAAGCAAGTTTCAACTGAAATAAAAAATACATATTAAAGCGATGCAACGAGAGGCATAGCCTGGTGCACTTCTCACCTACTTACTTACTTGCATCACTGACGAACGTGTGAAAATGGCATTTTAATCATAAAGCAGTGGATGGCATCTCTCGCCGACGACTGGAGAACCCCTATTAAAATGGACAGATGATCTTCTCTGTGCCCTCCATGTTCCATTGGAAAATTCGGAAATTCCATTTCTCATTAATTTTAACTGTGTAGTATAGTATATCGTATCATACTTCAAAAAACCTTATTTTCCCTTATATAAATTTTTTTCTTTTTATTTTTCTCATCGAGTTTTTTTTCACTTCACCGGTTTGTACGGACTCCTAAGCCTACATTATTTATTACAGTGTTTCTCTTACAAACAACAAGTGCAATTTAGGGAAGAAACAATTTTTTTTCAACAAAAATAGCAAGTATTTTTTTTTCTGGAATTACATCTTTGATTTAGAAGCAATCCTTTTGTACAGCTGTAACAAGAAGCAGATGGAGAAAGCCATTTCCAATTACAAAATGTGTGTATATCGCAAAAAGAGGAAAAAAAAGATTTCAAGATAGAAAGATGGAGATATCCAATTGATTTTTTGGAGTGAAAGCTATTTTTTCTGACAGTTATATTTTATATACACAGTACACGAAGGGACACTCAGGCGATAAAATTACATATATTTTATTTTATATACAGAGAAATACATAATGCATTATACAAGAGAAGAGAGAGAGAAGAGAGAAATCCTTTTTAGTATCCTCCAACAGTGAGCTTCCTTGCCGTGGTTTTGGCATGAACCAGATAATGACTTTGGCTTGATCGAATACTTTGAAGCAGCTGGTCATCTTTGCTGACGCGCACAGACTGTGTCCTCCTGTTGCGGTCCATGTAGGCGCGGTTGGCCCTCTCTTCCCAGTACTGAGGGACCGGAACGTCTACCCTCACTCCACGAGATCGCTGATCCAAATAGTCAATCATTGGTCGGTAATAGTATGCTCCGTAGTCGTAGTTGTATGAATATCTGTGTTTCGCGAAAACAATAATTGTTAAAATATGTGCTGGGTTTCAGGAATCAGCTTGAAAATTAAAGGGTTCCGGACCATTGCACTCTTTCTTGTTTAACTTACAATGAGCTTTTTGGTCGAGCCCAATGAACAAATTGAGTAATCTTCTTCTTTGGGGCTACTCCGGCATAACTAGCTCCATCAGCGTCACCCATTTTGCTTCCTTTGTAATTCAATTAGTGGACCTTGAAAGAAGAAAGAGAAAATGATTTCATCTATCCACAAGGAAGAGTTTGCACTGCATTCGTAAAAGTCACCAACTTTATTGGTATGGGCATGTTTATGGAAACTACAGCACACATTGGTTCTTTATCAAAGGTCGAAGAATCCACGCCCATTTTTATTGCTAGAAAGTTATTTCGGGAAAATTTTGCGTTTTGTAGAATTTAAGATTAATTAACGCGGCATCAGGTACATGTACAAAGGATGTGGAACAGAAGTGGTTTTTACCGGGAACTGGGGACTTTCCAGTTATTTGAAGGATATATATAGGTACTCTAGGTACGCACGTGTTTGATGAATGCAGGGATTTTCTATAAAATGTAAAATGGGTGGGTTTATACTTTTTGAATTAGCACTGGTATGCGTATGTAATACCAGGTAATACCCAACGACTAACGACCTTTTTGGAGGGATTTTCTAGACGGGGACACAAATCCGGAATGATGCTGACTCTCATGCAAATGTTGCTGAATAAGTTATTTCGCTTTCGGATTATAAGCGAAATTAAACAGTTTGCTCCCTAATTAGTCCCTTCCCCGTATAGGGATAGGACACATGAATAGGATCGTATGGTTGTAATTGGATTAGAGACAAATATCATTACCGACGATTATAATTTCCATATACATCTAGAAATTCCAGATGCCACAGCCAGCCCACACCCGTTTCATCGCAATAGCGCAGAGTGCAGAGAGAATCCCAATAATTTTTCATAACTCCAGGATTAGCTACAAGATTTGACCTTGGGAAATGGACAAAACAAGATGAAACGAGACTGCCACGAGAAAGGATACTACTTTTCTTTAAGGACACAAAACGTTACACGACACGCATCCACATTGAATTGAAAANGATGAAACGAGACTGCCACGAGAAAGGATACTACTTTTCTTTAAGGACACAAAGCGTTACACGACACGCATCCACATTGAATGGAAAAGAAACAATAAAGCAACGTGACAAGAGGAGAGGACCTAAGCAATTAACACGTGTTGCGTCATGCATACCCATCCCGAGTGGAACGTGCATTTTAAATCACATTTTTCATGGTCATTTCCACTCGGGCATATTCCATAATGAATTTTTCAAAACTTCAAGTTGGACGGAACCCGTGTCGCTGTGGAGGTGGTAGCAAGCGTGAGAATTGAAGCACCCACTTTAACCAAAAAACCAGCTCAGACATTGATGATAACAAACTGCAACTCATCATATAATTAAATTTGGTCTCGTGTTCACATGAAACTGAGGTCCGGACCGTACAGTGTGACAGTGTGTGATGCAATTAGCACGAAACGAATTTCTCATCACGGGTACAATTGTGCCCAAGCTGAAAAATATTCCTGCTAGTGATATCATTATTATTACTTTACTCCTCGTCCACATATATATTTCATGGTCGAACACCACACTAATTGTGAAAGTGGGTGGGCCTCGCTCTGTCACATACAAGCTTGCTGTCTTATTGACATGAATTGTGACGACTAGTGCTGAGGGGATTAGACAACATGGTGATATATGGGAGACATGAGGATGAGGAGCCTTTCTTTGAGAATTTGACTCGGGCCCAAAAAGTCTCTAAAAAATATATCCCGGTGCGGTGATGAGGATAACGATACTCCTTCCACTTGCCCTACTAAATAACACAAAGGATTTCCAAGTATCATGCCAAAGTTGCAAAACTTATTTGCATTTTAGCATCACGTCGTTATTCGCCGTATGTGTTACGTTACTTCATGAGAAACGCAACCCGATTCTCCAAGAACCAACGATGAGAAAGAATAGAATGCTAATACTGGGTGCAAACAGCAGGGAGCAAAGCAAATATTCTAGTGTGCACTTCCCCTAGGCATACACTACGAAATTACAATAAAAAGATGAAGTCTGTCTGTCTACCTACATAATCGTATTTTCCATTTTCCATTGTTTGATTACCGTCAAAGAGAAATGGCATCTCGACGGGTTGCAACAACGACGACTTGACTTGCTAACAAACCTGAGAGAATTTGTCAGATACAGAAATAGGATTGTGTGGGAAAATAACGATATATTCCGCAAAAAATAAAAGTTTTTTTTTGTAATGAATTATTCCCACCAATTCTGGAGCTGATTGTGGTCTCCTTTCCCCTGCCTCGTCGTCCGTACGTGTTATCGTATATGGACTTGTTCTTTAAATGGGACAACTTTTCAGTGACGTAAAAGCCCATTTGTGCTTTACAGACGGAGATTTTTAGCGTTTAGGATATAAATTCGGATTTTCGCAAAATTCCCTCACCGCAACTCACATCAGAACCGCGATACAACGGAAGTGTGGAGGACATCCGGTGAAACGTGGTTGATACACGATGTGAATGTACGATTCTGGGGAATACGAGTGGTGGATGGAGACAACAGGAAACTTGGCTGTTTAACTCCACATTATCGATGTCACCGGGAAAAAACACGTACGCAGAGTATGCGGCACTATGAATGTATATGAATGACAAAGTAGCATAACGACATCTCTTTCTCTTCCTATCAGACTGACAATGTGACAAATAAAAAAACTTCTTTTTTCCCGTAACGACATAAGTACAAGGTATTCAATGCCAGAATGAGTAAACTATTCTTCGTTTTTTTCAATTTCTCTTTGAAAATTGCCAGTATATAGTCGCCTGTTATTTGAATGGTTGCTCCCAAAGGAAGCTATAATTAACTGTGACTCTTGTTACACAAAGCGCGTTTGCAAGGCACGAGGAACTACTACCGGCATTGGCTCAGCTTCATTTTAAAAGAAAACCTGTTTTTTATCAATACATGATAAAATACATGAAAGAATACTACAAACTTTTATGATATAACACACTTGACTGTTTCCGCCTCGCTTGCAAGTCGACAGTCGACTCTATGAACAAATGAGTTTTCAAAATATCAAAGTACCTATATACTCCAGTAAATAAGGTTTTTGCCTTTTCCCATTGAATACAAAATCTCATTGAATTTAGCTACTCTCGAATTTCCATACCTATATCTTTTGATACAACTCAATATGACTTTCTTTTCTCCTTTGCCCTTGCACCATCTCTGACAGGAATATAGCCTTGAACAGAAACTGAATGCGACGGCGGTCCCAATTTCCACCGAGCACTCCATCCCGACATGAAAACAACTCCGCCTTAAAAGAAACTCGAGGAGAATACCGATCGCATAATAGTAAGTTATATAGCAGTTCACGACAACGGAACAAATGGAGCCAATAAGTATGTAAATTATGCAAAGTTGTTCACTTCCAAATGTGTATGCAAAGTTCCAGGTGAATTGAATCCACCTGGTTTATAATAGACCATCGTGAATCATGAATGCAAGCAAACTACTTGTACGTAATTATTTACGATTCATTCACAACGTATTCGTAACCTCATTGAGGCTAACTATCAAAGACCTCAGGGTTGCCCACAAAGTCCTCCGCAAAATTCCTTTGAACACAGTTGGACGAACATTCTCAATACAATTTCTCAGAATCTCTCTATTTCAGGTTGACTGCACTGCTCCCCCGCTGTGGTCCACTCAACTTTTCCGAAATTGACCGCAGCTTTGCTTTGACTGCAAAAGTTTTGACTTTCACCGTTTCAACTTTCATCTCTAGACTCTGGACTCGTCCAGAATTCCTTCCTAACCAACACTTATCTATACCTAAATCATCTTATGATGCCAGCGAATCATCTTACCTTTAAAAATCTGTCCAACAAGTTTCAGTTATATTTACGACGGGAGAGTTTCAGGTGAAATCACTGTGTGCTTGCTTGCTTGCCCCTGTCACAAAAATCACAATTTGAATCTCTTAATGGCACTATAATCTCTCCTTCGTACAGCACTATTACGCTAATTAACTACTTTTTTGTCAGTCTTCCCTCCTGTATTTTCCAATATTACGTTTTAAGGTGGAATTTTTACCGTGCCGAAAGACGGGGTGCTCTTCAATGGATCTCAAACGAAGAGTGAGAAGGATTTTGGACTGGGTGCAAATCCTAAAACCTTTTTTCCCTTGAGACACTCTTAAGAGTGCTACACTAAATCCTATAAAAATTATGTATTTGATCGCTCATCCCGTACCTAGAAACATCTACTACTCTGCAGAAGAAACATAGTTGGCTTTCAATAAAAAATAGTTCGAAATGGGTCTGTGCAAAGGTAAAATCTTTTTGTATTGTATGCATAATGCGAGCGGAGCGGAGTGGAGCATATCTGTATCTGTGTGTAACAAAATGTGCAACTCACGAGTCAATTTGAAGAGATGTGAGATGAGCCCAACTTTTTTTTACACCCATCATGACACTCAAAAAAAAGACATCCCATTATGCATATATCTATTGCTGTATGATCATAGTAAAATGGTAATAATGACTATTTTTTTCCACCGTCTCCACAGTCATTTACGGTATGATAATACATTACGCCTGCCTTGCCTTGCACTACGCTCTACTATATGTCACTAATTCTGAATGGTTTTTGGCGAACATGCTCTCCGAATTTTCTATAATACCCTTATAATTATTTTTTCTCTCCTGTTTTATTAGAGACGCGTAGTAGTGCACGGGGGAAAAGTATCTCGGCTACTAGAACAAACGGGAGGAATGTGTTGTGTGGGCTTTCAGCTTCAGCTGTGAAGTGGCAATTTAGCAAAAAACACGCTCTTCTTATTTTGTTCGGATCCAAAAGCATATAAACAAGGATGAAGAAGTGGATGGATCCTGGTATCAACTCACCACCACTATTTACACGAGTGCTTTATGAACAGAGGAAAAAATATACCAATTTTCTTCTCTGCCTCGGTTCTACTAAATTAGCTGTTTTTTATATACCCACCCGAGATGTGTTATATATGCACTTACTTGCTCTTTTTTTACGATTTCAATACTTCTTTCATCATTTTCAAGATGTGTGAGAGCAAGTGACGCACGCCTTTATTTCCTCCCAGAAAATTATATGGAGAAAATATAACATAATTGTTTAGCCTTTTTGCAATATCATTACCGTAAATGATATGGATATTATATGACTATATAGGGATGAGCATAAAAGGAGAAATTCCTTTAATGTGAAAATATGTATATAAAGGCAAGAGGAGTGAGTGTGTGCTGGAGAGAAGTGGATCAACAAAGGAGAAAAAATAGTCGACAATTGACCTGGAGAAGTGCTCATCTCCACTTTCCTCTTCTCACGTTCCTAAAAGTGGACGAGTGCCCAAACAAAACTCATCTTTGGATCCCCCTTTCATCCTATATCGTCAAACACCTAATTCTCAGTCACTGCGTGTCTCTCACAGCCACACTTTCCTCCTTCACGCTTCCGGTAAAAGTGGGCTGGGTTATGGTGTGTGTAGTAGATGTGCCTCTGAATATGAATTCTGGCTATTGGAGTGCCACACACGTACCAAATACATTTGAGGGAATTGAGATCAGGGAAAAAAGACCACCGTCAATAGCGTATCATCACCGGAGTTATGATGCACGATCCATTTAACCCTCGAACATATATCATAAACAGAGCTGAAAGAAAAAATACATCAAGTGTTTCTTCAACTTTTGCAAAATGTCCTCGATCATTGCTCAAATCTCAAAGTTTATGATGTGCCTTGCTGTGTGTGTGTGGCACTTCCATAATGATCCTTTCAAAAATTGACGAGGTTGGTGTGGAGCGGGTCATACTATTAGAAAACTTTTTCAGCTCACAAAGTTCATAAGCCGCATTTATCCTTGTGGGGACTGGCTAATGGACATGGAAATAAGATGATTAGAAAAGTGAGCTTGTGAACTAATTGTAAGTAAACTTATCTGCACGCGCATTATTACCTTCAGGCAGGAATATATTGACAAGGTTTCCGTGGTCCACGAGGCGCTATTCCGTTAAGACAAAGGCTTTATGCATTTTCATGGCCCAGTCGACTAATCACTGGCTGTGGGCAGGTTTTACTCATTGACTACAGCTGCACATTTCCCTCATGCGGTTCATTTTTTTTTCTTGTTGCGTATCGTCTTGTGGTGTGTCTCCTTCTGGTTGCGGTGCGGTGCAAGACCCCCAGCTAGCAACTCCAGAGAGGTTTCACTGACGCATGAAAAACATTTCTTGGATCTCTCTAAAAAAATCATGCTTCACTTGGAATATTGACGTAAAATTTACGAGAGTGAAGCCAAAAAAAGATGACAAGGATTAGGAGAGTGCCACTTGTACCACTTTCGGAGTGGTGTTGCATGTCCCCACCCACCACGGCCATTCTCCGTTGAAACCCCGACCGTAAAGTATAAAGGATGAGCCGAGACGTTGTCTTTTTTAAATTCATTGGCAAACTATAATCAGAGGATTAAAGCGTGGGGTATATATAAAAAAACTTCATTAATCCGTGTTCCACAGTCCCCCGGAATCTTAACACATTTTTAGTAATTCATCACGACCTACATCTGAAAGATATAGTGACGTAACAGCAGTATGGCTTTTATTCATTACCAATTCAAATTAAATTCGATCCTCTTTGTAATATTTTTTGTATATCAACCATATTTACATTATATAGATGAGACTTGTGTCCCACAGCATATTATTATTACTTGTAGTGTTTTGAAAAAGTCCAACTCCAACTAAATGGGCTAAAGTACTGACGTTTTTCCTCCTTGAAGTACGCTTTTGACACGATTTTCTTGAAACGTGACTCAAAATGAAATTTCATGCTTGTATTCGTGCCCCTTGTCTTTGCTCATATCTTCCACCCAATTTCATTTTTTATAATACACCCTCCTTGAGCTCTTGAAGACACTCAATAAGGCGTAACCAGAGTCGGACGAGGATAAAATCTATGTGGCAGTGCATGTAGGCGGAAATGAGAATGTATGGAATCAGAGCATTTTTTTTCTCTTCTTATTGCAAACCTTCAGGATCCGCCTCAGTTGCTTAACCTTCATGGAGAAAATGAAATCACCGATCCACACATACTGAATCTCCAACCGTTGCGGAAAAAAATAACTAAGCAATAATGTATTTCATCCGTTCTATATATCCTTCTCTTCCTTGGCACCAGTCCCTCGTTTTGTTCTCCCTATTTTACTTTGTGCAGCAATATACACACATAAATTCCTTTTTATCCGGATAGATCCTCTATACTCTTTCCCGTGTATTATGTGTAGGTAAGAAAAAAAGCAATGGGTAATTTAGCCACCTCATCAACTCCTCTTTTCTTTCGCTTCACTTGCGATCACTCAGTGAGCATCTTACCAGGATTATTTCTGTGCTCCTGCCAACACCACTTTTGTGCTTGTTGAGAGAGCTTCGTCAGCTAGAAAAAAGTTTCTCTATTTTATCGGACACAATATGTTCTGGTGGGCAAAACCTACTCGCTAATGTCACAATAATAATTATTGTCACAGAGGGAATAACTCTAAAAGTGTCGAGTGCTTTGGGAACACATTACATTTTAACGTCCTTTTCCGTGCTTAATAAATGATCTTGATCCAACCAACTACACAATCCCTGTCACAGCCTATATCTGTCTCTATAATCGTATTTTACCCCAGGGTCGATATCAAAATCGCCTGTTTATTGTCATTGTCAATTTGAATTTCTTTCCTTTCAAGGTTTCCCACACGTGGGGCAGAAGAAAATGTGTGTAATTCCACACGGGAAAACGTGTTCTGTGTTCACGTATTTCCTTAGCCTTGTCTTGTCCAAATCAACATTGGGATGATATATTGGAGTAGCATACTCATTAGGCAAAAAGGTCCTCCGGAAAATATATAAAAATTATTATTATAACGAGTCATCACGACTCAGCTACAGATCCATCTCGTCGCCATAAATCTTTCCGGGAAATGGTCCTCCAATCAGTTCACACAAGTGGTGTATTCATTCCCCCGTGAAAAAATACATTTTTCATAATAAACTAGGCTACAACGGAGCGTGCCCAACCGATGAAATGGGAGGGGGACGTATAAGACGTAAGAGAAAGGAACAAGGTGCGATGCGGGCTGCAGATATGATACTAAACTCCCTTTTGACGATGATGGCAAAGCATCTCTAAAAATAGTCGTTATTTTAAAAAAAGAAAAATTAAAAGTTGAATTCCAATAAAGTTAAATGAGCTATAAAACCATGTGCACCGTCCTGTCCGCCATTTTCTCAAAAGGCTGTATTTATTTAAAGGAGAGTAATTATCTTGTGCAAACATGCTGTTTGGAAAATATGCACATTTTAAAAATGTCACTAGGTTGAAGCTACTTACAAACAAAGTGTACAAGGAAGGATGAGACAGGCAGGCAGGCAGGCAGACCGATGTGATATAGTCGAAAAGACTTTTTTTGTGCCTCGGAGGATTTGCCAAGTGGTAAATGAAATAGGATGTCATTTTCTTCTAGTGGACTATATCCGAGGAAAAACATCATCTTATTATCGGAGGAGACAGGAGCAACAGGCGAAACAAGCATTTTTAGATCGTTTCTCCTTTCTCGGTGAGTTGGCAGTGACAGACATGTCTTCATTTCCGAGACTTTTTTTTTCTCCGTCTCTCTCTCTCTCTCTCTTGTTCTCTATAGCCTCATCCACTTCTTGTATCCCTTTTGGCATAGCACCTAAGCCTGACACTCCATTGTCTTTATTTCTCTCTCTCACTCTGCACAGATATATCATGAGTGCTCACATTTTCTTCTAGAATGTACAATTTTTTTAAGGCTATCTCTGAAATAGATTTTTTGGGATTGGCTCGCATGCCACAATCCTCCCGACTTTGGATCCTTATTGTGAAAGTCACATTTCAAAAAATGTGTTGTTGCGTTCGATGAACGAGTAATTATGATGAGGACGCTAAAAATAAAGCGCAATTTATTACACGGGCTAATTGCAATTGGAAAGGGGAAACAGGATTTTTATATAAGAGCTAATTGTACATAGGTATACAATGTAATGTTGAGGCTAACGCATGTTTCATAGTCCATCTAGCGTGAAGGGTGTTTTAGAGGGGAAGTATAGTCGTAATAAAACGTAATAAACCAGAACATTGCATTACTAATTTGAACAAGGTGGGATTTTTTTTGTTGTCCGAGAAAATGTTCAAAATTGGTTTCGAACTGCATGGCCAACTTTCACTTTTTGATCCATCTCAGAAAATTGCAAGTCATTGGACTCTCATGCATGACTCACTTTCAGGAATGGTTGCACTTTTATATAGCGTTTAGTCATTGTCTCCCAGTGTCCCTGAATTTTTACGAGTTGCAAGACGATTTTCTTGTAAAAAATCAGATTTTTTTTCTTTTCTTCTAGGGATCATTGCCTCTCGGAAACGGGACAATGCAAAGCGTCCTCCTTTTGTACCCATTTTTTCTCGCAGACATTTTTCCACGAATGCAGTTCTGCTTGATCTCACTGCATCCATCTAATCAGAAATGTCGGAGTGAATAAGTGTAAAATTCGGGGACGAGACGGATAATATATATTTTTCTTGCAAAAAGAAAGCCTGATTGATATATATGTACTCATATGTAGCTCCAAATCTCAAATCCAGTTTCAAAGCACCATCTCTACCATATCAGTCGAGTCGAGCGAGACTAGGATGTGAGATGTGACTGTCCACCACACATCTTCTAATGCAATGCAGTAAATGCGTCGTGCTATATATAAGTATATATCTTATCTTTCACGACATAAATTATTATGCTTCCAATTTATAACAAGCTTTTACATTCCACAAAATCCCATTTGACATGAAATGTTTGACCATTAAAATGATCCAGTGACACTCTCCTGGGCCATAGGTCTACTACAATTCTACATGTATCATCTGCCAACTTGATTTCGTTGGGTTAGGAAAGAGGTCAAGACTCCATAGCTGCCATTCACGATGCCTTCTGATATTACTATTACCACTAATGATATGACTTTTTTCATCTCCACAATCCACAACACACAACACACACACAGAGTCTCGGACAAGTTTTTGGATAAAAATATAGGGACATAAATAACTTTTACATTATGTTAATAGCTAATATAACCACACTTGCGGCTATAGTTTTTTTCTACGTCTCATCACCACCACCACTTGTTTTTATGTGGGCGATAATTAAAAACAAACTTTTTTTCCAGAGGAGAGTAACTCCCTGTGGAGAATGCCATTGAACTGGGATTTTCTGAGGTGAACATTATATTATCTCATTTTCAACAGACGAAAAAATCTCTCCTTTTTTACCTCCCGTGCAAAAGTAAAACTACAACTCCGTGGTTTCTACAGCTATATAGAGGCTTGATAGAAGATTCTTATTTTTGGGGGAATAGAAGCACGCCATGACGGTGAGTCCGTGGCTGCGCCTGTGGCTTCCCATGGGAAGCTGCCTTCTCGTGGTTGCAGCCCTCGAAACGGTAATGCTCGAAACAACTTTATCCGCAGGCAACCGAATCCTTTCAACAGGCAACAAATCCAACTTCATAATTGTGACCGTGTTGACTACCACTTTTCATGTAGGTTACATTGACACGTAATGGATTAAAGGACATGGGGATCATCATCTACGAGGCCTTAACTACCCACCCAATGGACGACCTGGACTTTTACAGTAAATATAACTAACTGACAAACTTGTTATAGTATTTTTACTTGGAATAAACCAACTTTTCCATATTCATTTTAAGATCAAGCGGAAATTTACTTTTTTGGAATTGCCATTGGGATCCGGCTTATAGCCACAATTGGGCTGTTATGGATTGGTGCAATTTTCAAGGTAATCCGGAATTGAGGTTTCCACCTCCTCCAATCAAATTAATCCGAAACTACCCACGGTTTTTTAGGGACACAAATACTCCTTTCTGACGTGGATCGTCATCACAGTCCTCATCAACACTGCCATCTTTATATTACTCATTATTTACACTGTTGGCTCCCCTCCCTCCGTAGATTCCTTCCGGAGTTGGTGGACCACCTACTCAATCCTCATATTTGTACTGGGCGTCGCGTATACCTTGTTTATTACAATCACGTCCTACCGAATGATGAGCAGACAAGAAGACCTGCACCCTACAGGGAAAGGCTTGGTTTTCATTTGGGAGTACTTCAGCAACGAGACCAAAGTGGCTGCTTTGTTTTTCCTAACATCGGAAATCGTAATATACTTATTATCCAGCAGGATTTAAACTAAAAACTTGAAAATTTACTCAATCCGTATAAAGCTTTACGAAAAATGGAGTCTCTTCTTTACTAATTTCCAGGTTTTGGACGTAGAATACTTGTTGAGCAGACAGTTTGCGAGATTTTTCCAAGTATCCTTTTATGGTCACGATAGCTCACCCGAGATGTCCATCGTCGTGGAAGAGATTATCCTTCGGGTGGTACGCGTTTTGATGAACGCCATTGGAATCTGGCTTGTTCAAGGGGTTAGTGAAACAAAAAATATACCCCGTCCACTTTTATAGACGTTTTCTAGAACATTATGGAACACAACACCCCCCTCTCTTTTACATATTATTTGCAGGACAAACGACGCATTTTCAAGTACTGGTGTGCCCTCACATTTACGCTGATCATGGTGAGCACAATAATCTTCATTACGTTTTCTAGAACATTATGGAACACAACACCCCCCCCTCTCTTTTACATATTATTTGCAGGACAAACGACGCATTTTCAAGTACTGGTGTGCCCTCACATTTACGCTGATCATGGTGAGCACAATAATCTTCATCGTTGTGACGGTCCAATGGAGGGGTGAAAACATTAGTGTTTCGTTAGCTTACTTTTTGCTCTTCCCGTGCCACCTGTTGTACAGGTTCATCACGCTCTACTTTTGTTTAAAATATACGAGAGCCGACTTTTCCAATTTTCTCTTGTGAGAGGATAGGATTTCCGTTACCGAATTACACTTACAATTAGTTGTAGTTTTCCAAATGCCCCGTATCCTCTTGTTGTTATTTCCACCCAACTTAATTCCAGTTTTATTCTTGTTTGATATGGATTTATACAATAAACTCATGTACTTAACCTAATTTCACATATTACATATATTTGGTTCATATTAATTGTGTTTAAATATATATTTACACATAAATGTGAGTGTAGTGTACACTTGAATTTATACCTGTAATATTTTCTAGGGCAGACGAAACAAGTGTTTACAAATGTACTTAATTTCGTGACTTTATTAATATTTGTTTACCTGCTCGTTTCCGCAGACTCACATATCCATCATCATCATCATGATTTGATGCTACTTAAAATAACAAAAACGGAGATTCTAATTAATTCCTACAATAATAATACACAACAGTAAATACAGTGATGTACCAAGAAACCCATTCACGCTCTCACAAAAAGCATATACAATTACTACGCACTAAAAAGTTGAACAAAGATTGATTAGTGATACACGAAAAATGTGTAAATTGAAATGCCTGCTGCTGTTAATATCAACCATGTGCGCATTTTTTTTTGTTTGGCTACACATTCCAATCCCAGTATTTACTCAACATTTTGCTGGAAGCCCGGGTGAAAGTAATTTTGGAGCGTAAAGCTCTCACTTTTTGTGTCTGGAGGGGAGGGAGCCTACACCGGGTTGTTAACAAGGATTACAATAGAGCACATCTGTGGCAAAAACTGGGGATCCATCCTACAAGCGTACAATGCCTCCAAATTACAATAACAGGGTGGCCGACATTTCCCCGAATAACAAATAATGGGATGGGATGGAATGGGCTTTACAAATGAACTTGATTACTTACAAGTATAATGTACGTAGGCAAGTGGCAGGGGATGATAGTGGAGGTGGAGGTGGTGGCATGGTAGCTTTGGGATAGGCATAGTGGTCTTGGAATAACCCGTGTGCCCTCAATTAAAGGAAAGAGTGAACTCTAGCATTTCATTTGAAGCGTTTGAGGAGAATGGGTCACTCACGATGAGTTCAGCCAATCTAGAACTGTAAACAAGTGAAATTAGAATGTCATCGCGAGCTATAAATTATATACACATAAAACGAAACGGGTTGATTTGATGGTTAGTCCCATTCAAAATATTGCTCAATTTGTGATACATACTTGGTTGGGAGCAGTTATGACACGAAGCAGATCCAACATCAGAGAGGGGAAAAAAATCGCGGCGAAGAGAAACCGAAACATATATCGTTAAAAATGATAAAGTGAGCAAACGTTAAAAATTGATCAATAGCTCAAGTAACAAAGTATACTAGATAACCATGTCGCGTTTTGTGTACCCAACTAATAATTTTATACAAAGTGAAGGTAATTAGAGTAAAAGTTGCGTATTCAGCTTTTTCATTGAAAAACTATTATATAGCCTTGAGTGCCAGCCTCCCGCACCCGCCCACTCCAAACTTTCGAGTGTTCCAATAACTTTCAACTGTGAGCCGAAGTCGAGCATCTCTTTCATGTTTATCACACTTGTAGAAACGGTAAAGTCGACAGTTTACATGATTTATATATAGTTTTTTTTATTATGCACTATAGTATTTCATCAACATTAACAGAGATTATTCAAGAGTCTCGAAAAGCCAAGTAGATACAAAGTATTAACTTAATAAATGCGCCCAGTTACGCAGTCATCATCATCCCCTTATAATTACGTGTCTTATTGCAAATTCTGCAAACCCCAAATGTACATTATTTATATATATTATGTAGGTAGATTTCCGTGTTGCACAACATTCAAAACTTGATTGGATCTGATTTCACACACACTACATTCTCTCAATTTTCCGAGGGATCATTTTCCAGAGTTTCATTTAATTTTATAATGATAGGGATGTCCTTGCTGCAATGCTACAGGAAAATTTTAGCTTGACACTATTATATATGAAGGATATGATTTCATCCTTGGATTAGAAGGCAAAAAGTACTTTCAAGGGATCTAATCTAATTTCATACATAGCAGTTGTCGGTTACCCAACCCAATCTACAATTTTGATTTAAATCTCACACGCCCTACTTGTGTGTCTACTTACTACATTTTCTGGTATAATCTACGGAAGGGAAAAGCTACATGATTCAAATTCTATCTTTTTGATTTGAGCAGGACAATTCCGAATTTTCTTATTTACATGTTAATCCAGCTCATAAGAGGCCTTCACCGTTCTCTGTGAAATCGCAACCGAGCGGCCAGCCACCCTGGACGACGAGGATCCAAAGTCGGCATCTAGGTCTTCATTGCTCGCCCTGGTGAGTGCCCTTCGGTTCGCCAGTGCCGACTCAATGTGCAAATCATCCCCCATAGACTCGTCGTTGATTGCTTGCAGTCTTGCTTTCGCCCTCTTCCGAATTTGCTCCACCTTGCTCAAAATGGCGAGCGTGTCCGAGTCATCATCATCCATCAAGTTCTGGGCGGACGCGGACAGCCCTTGCGTGATTTTCAGGGTGCCTGACGATGAGCCCATTTTCGAGGAGGACATGGCAGATGACGAAGACACAGCCCGAGAAGAAGTCATTTGTGACGATGATGACTGCGCTCTAGAAGACAGTGCGGACGACTGTGCTTTTCGGGTGGTCCCAAGCTCACTACCAAAGTCCGTATTCATTGCGGACGCTAAGGACTGCTGTCTTCGGCTGGATGCAAGTTCGCTGCCAAAGTCCATGCTGTCTTCTGCCTCCTCCCGGGCTCGACGTTGCTGCATCCTTTTACGAAATCGAGAAGTGGTAGCATCAGAGTCTTGCTTAATTTGCTGCCTCATTTCGTCCATTTGTTGACGAGCAGATTGGAGTCGAGAAGTCAACGACGAGCTGGCTGACTTGAAGGGGTCCTCGGCGCACAAGTCGGGGTCGGCAGACTGGATCTGTACCTGTCTCCTGTTTTTCCTTTCAGCCAGAATGGTGTCAAGAGCGTCTTCCCCTCCTCCCCGGGTGGAGCTGGATGAACTCAAAATTGACTTTTTCTGCATCCTACTGCTACTGCTACTTGACAAACCGGACTCTTGCAAATTCTGCAGAGACGAGCTTGTTACATCCTTCACACCCACAGCATCCAGCAATTTCTCACCAAACGCTAATCGACCTTGCCTCCCAGCGCCCGGTGACAAGGGACCACTATCAGCCAAGTTCTCCTGGGAAGAGATCATCAGCTGCCGCCGTCTCCGGACCAAACTCTCATCGAGACCCAGGTCATCCAGAGAAGCATATCTATCCAAACTCTCCCTCGCTTCTTGTGCAGCTGCAGAACTTCTCGTGAAACCTATCTCCTCAGCGTCTTCTCCCCCTCGTCGGGAAGCGGATGCCGATCTCCGTGTGGCCGGATACTTGAGAAGTCTCTCAGCAAATGTGGTTGCTGATGGTGGAGTTTTCCCACGTCCACGCCGAGTTTCCAGGTAGTCAAGCTGTGGCTTGTAGTAATTTTCTCCCAATTGCATATTATAGTCGTATGTGCGAGTGTGCATTGGCCGACGCCAAGCTGGAGGCTTGCCTGTTACTCTCGACGACATGATGAGTCTACCTGGATGTTCCAAAATTTCAATTAGTTTCTCGTGGTTGCCTCCTCTCCGCTTCCTTTCCGCGGAATAGCGCTTCGCTTTACCTGAAAAAAAAAACAGTAATAGATTGTGCAAATCAGCATTCGTCAATAACTCCAGGTCATTCCTCCACAGATTTCAATTTTGAAAGGCGAGTGAGAAAACCTGCAGCAGGTTCAACTTGTGGTCACCACCGGAGTGGTTCATATGGACATGGACCGTGTAAAAGTGCAGCATATAAATGCCAGCGGCCAACCACCTTTGTAATTCTAGCCCAACTTTCCGTCCGTTGTAATGCAACACACACATTTCCAATGAATTCGGGTGACGCGTCTCCTTTCTTACCTAATAGCAATTTACTGGAATAACAAATGGTTTCTTATTTCAAAAGAAAGCAACAATCCAACACCCCTTTTCCCTGTGTGCATATCTCTATTACCAGCTCATGTAAAATCTTTTACCAGATCCCAAGTACAAAATATTGCGAAACGTTTCATTTTGAAAACAAGCGTTTTCTCCTCATAGATTTCGTAATGGTAACATCCCCAGAACATGTGCTGTGGTTCACCACCAGCAAAATACATTGACATACTTATACTTCCAAGGTCATTGATTGGAGTACTGGAGAGCGTCACCACTCCTCACACAGGTAATAATAAAACTCTTCAAGTTCTGATATAAACTTTCTTGAATATGCCGATAGAGAAAATGGTGGCATGCAGCTAAAATGTCATGTAATAAATCTGCATTCATATCTCTCCTCGCATTTTTTTCTGGCATGGAATCACATTCCACTTTCTCCTCCCCAAAATACCATTTTCTCTTCCGAAATGGTACATGACACCTCTTGTTTAGGTTTCTTTTGACACACATGCCCACAAAAGTCAACAGAGGAAAGATGCCATTTCCCCCGAGTAAATCACATTAAATGGGGAATATTACGAAGCATCATAACATTTTTATGGGGCTCGAGATGTAATCAGTTTTCCACCCATCCGCGTCTGATTACAAGGAGACCATATCAATATCACCCAATGCGACAACACGAGCGCACAAGTCCCTAAAACTCGAAAATAAGGGTTATGTCTTGTCTTGAGCATCACATAACGACCATGATATTTCTGCTCTGCTCCAATATTATCTGCCACCACCTACCAAAAACCACTGTTTCGCGTTTTTCTCTCTGCCACCTCACCATCACCTACTCCGAATCTCGTATATTTAATATCCCTATTCCAATATTAAACATACCACACCGACCAGAACTAACAATAAATGAGGGCACAATACCATAAAGCATGTTTGAATACTGCACACAACGCAACCCATATGCTCACTCTGTGAATCTATGTATGTATATTCTGCAAACGAAACAACTTTACCATTTGCATATAATATCTAAATGAGATCCACAATTTGAGCTTCACATATATTGAGTCTTTTTTAGTCTCCGCTGTCAGCGTATTTATCAGCAGGCAACTATTCCAATCCACTTGTTTTACCGCATCTACACGCTTGCTTTGACGGAGAATGTAGCTCTTCTGCTGTGGCGATGACGGTCTTTTTTCCTGAACTTCGGTTCGGCTTAACCCTAATACGTCCTAAGCGTACTTACTACACCACCGCCACCATCACCATCATCACCACCACCACCATGCTCCTCGTCTGCTGCGTACGCTTTACCAACAACCAGCAAAATATATATGCCCAATCCACTAATCTAATAAATCGAGAGAAGGAACAAAAAAACGGAATTGCCAGACAAGACAGACATTATGTAGCCTAACAGATTCTATTATTGGATTAGCATATCACCCTTCTCACTCTCGGGATGTAGGTAACTTTGTTTGCTTAAAGGAATGTGTCTATCCTTTTGAGAAAAGGGGGAAAAATGGGGCGAGAGTTTAAGGTAAACAGATGACGCCAACAGCGAAAATTGCAATCTTATTCAGCACAAAATATCCAAGTAGGTAGGTACACACCAGTCGACTGAAATTTTGCGACCTTTTTTTATCCTTTTCTGTTTTTGCATCATCCTGTACTGACTCCACCACACCCAAACTTGAGTTGAAAATTCTTCGGAAATTTCAACTTTTTAGAGTGGACTTTGCTGTAAAATTTACCCTGCCCCGCCTGTGTCAATTGCCTACGGGAGTTTTTCTGGAGATGGAACGGTTTCTATTTTAAAATACAAACCTGGAAGCGCTAGCGGGGGCATGCTCCGACCTTGTGCATTCCTACGCGGGTGACACGACAAATTTAATGATTTATTCAGGAAACGAAAACGTAACTGAAATAAATTAAATTATAATAGGTTCCCTTGAGTTTTCCACGGTTTCTCCGGCTTTTTAACAAAGGATGTACAAATACAAAAAGGTAGAGTTGGCAAAAGGAAAAGTTTTTGCCTTTTTCGAAAACTGCTGGCTTTCCAGCCAAAGTAAAAGTTAGTTTTCCTTGAGTGCCCCGCCAGGAGCAAACCTTCTGGTTTGATTAAATATTACAAACTTCCAGGTAAATTAGAAATATTCTGAAAGCAAAAGAGAGCCGCAGTGAAACAACAATGCTTGGCGGCAGCAGTCCTCCTCACAACATAAGGGTGTCATTGACATGCCCGTTGCATAATTCAATCTATCCGGGGCTGGCTCGCCTTTCTAAACTCTTCCAATATTTATGAGAGTTTGTAATCCAGAGTGAAATAGCTTTGACACGAAGAGTAAACAAAGTATTAAATTGAAATTGACAAAGCAGGCAAAAATTATTTTTAAAAAAATACCACCAGGAGCAAACACTTTTCCCCGGAAGCTTGTCCGAAAGCAATGAAGCAAGAAGGAAGACACAAAGGAGGAATTTCCATTACTTTTCCTCCCAAAATATATAAATCAATTGCACTGGACCAAAAATATATATTACCTGAGAATTCTTGTTGATTCTATAACACAAAAATTGGGAAAATATTTCCCGGAAGATTTACTTTTCTCGAGCTTTCACACTACACAAACTTTTTTCAATAGCTGATGATTTGTCAATTGTGGATATATCAGGAACAAGTTTTTGGATTCCGGCCGGTATTCTATCTTTCTCTGCTCTGAGTGCAACGACTCTGCCTATTTTTTGCTAAGCAGTGTACTCAACCAATGTTCAGAAAAAAACCTTCAGAGAAACCGGATATATACTTCTTCAAGCTAAAGCTAAGCGATGTGTACACACTACTGCTAAAATATCTTATCTTGTTCACTAATCCCACGCTTGGTTCCTCTCTCTCTCAAGTCAAGTCAATGTTAGACATTTTTTTTCAAACTTCCCGAGCATCCTATCGGAACTGAACGCGTAGAAATGCTCTTTACCAATTTTCCTTTTTTCCCCTGATTAGCAACAACCTTTGGGGTAAAAAACAGAGAGAAAATAGAAAAAAGTCAACTTGAAGTCTGACTTGATGATGATGATGACCAGCGGCGTCGTCTTCACAATCTTTGTTTTTCTTTACGCCACTCCGCTATACAGACATAATGAGAGTTGATCAGTTGATTGTATGAAAAATACAGAATACAGAATACAGCGCGTATTGTACATACGTGTTTTAGAATAATATATATCAAGGAAGGATCATAATAATGATGTCGATAAATGCATCCCAGGAGTGTAATATCTATGTATATTCACTCACACAGGCGATTATGTAACACGAATGAAGACATAATGGGTAAAATGGGGGGTTGTACGTTTTTAATGAAATCTCTCGTTTTCCTCCGTCTCAACTCTCTGTGGTAATCTGAGCAATCAAGTGGAATGGCAATTGGAGTGCAAAATTCGGCAAAGTATGCCGAGCTCAAGAGGACACAATACCGTATCCGCATCACACAGCCGAAGTACCTATATGTACTTTACTACTGCGTACATGTCTAGAGGTCCGTATGCTTCGTTGGGAAATTGTAAAAGTAAACGGAAGTCGGGAAGTCCTATGAACCTTTTCTCACACACACATGGCTCACGTTATGCCTAACGTGCTTTTAACTAACAACTAACTCTTACCATGGCCATCCATGTTGAAGTTTACGTAAATTGTGTAATGTAAACGGGTCAACACTCTTTGAGCTATAATGTTTATTTGTAATTATAGAATATTTGGGAGATCGATAGTACATCATATTATTATCTGGTCCATGTAAAACGGAGTTAAACTGGTGAATATATCCCATTACAAAAATTAAAAGGCACGAGTCAGAATGCCTAATAATAATTTGTCTGGCGTTCTTTATCATTTTATGTTTAACTCGGTTCCACTCTGGCTACTTTGTCCCTCAAATACCCAAAAGCCACTGCAAGTCTAAGATTTACTTGGAATTATGAGGAATTTGATTTGCCGCATGGAGTAAAATTGAATTTTTGAGTTCCGTAATCGGATATCTTTATGAAGGATAATATGGTTTATGGAGAGAAATAGAGAAGTCTTCAAACGACATTCCAGTTTAGTTGGAGTTTATAGAGAGAAACCTTTACCGAATTGATTGTTCTGGTTGATAGAAAATGAAGTTCGGAATGGCTCCATGAACGAACATTCCAATGCAATGAGAAAATAGGGAACAAAAGAGTGATAAAATAGTCAATTTTATCTTCACCAACCACACCACTTTCCCTACCCGATATAGCTTTATGCACTTTCCAAGTGTGCCTACTTTTGAGAGGAAAATTGCTGGATAGTCTCCTCTGCTCCTTATCGCAATATATTTTTTAATAAGAGCTCAACTCTGAGCTTTCTACCCCTCATTTAAATTTCGAACATGTGAGCATAAAATCCACATTAATATTTATGAATACCAAGTCAAGCGTTATTTATTGCGTGCGTTATTCCATTCAACGGAACGAAATTGACCTACCATTTTTCATCTCTTTTTTTGTACCCCGGTGCACCACCAGGATACAAAATATAATCTTGAAATACTTTTATAATAATATATTCAAGTTGCTATCATCTTCACACGGATTTTTTGTTCCACACGGCCTATCTGTCGACAAAGACACTCCTCTGCCTGCCTAGAAGGGATTGCTTTAGATTTTTTGGACACCATTCAACTTTCAGGTTTACTCATCGCATCCCATAAAACGTGCGAGTCTATTTTGTACACGACGAGAGTTATTTGCACAATTCTTTTGCATTCTGTGCATCCCTCCTGAAACGCATGTTGAGTGGAAAGATATTGCTGCTGCTCCGAGAGTTTTGAAAATGAAACTAGCTACCTACCTACGTCATGTGTAAATGTGATGTGGAGATACCGAAATGTACAGCATCTGCTCTGTCGACTTCCTTGTCATCTCATGAGTGTAGCTCACGTATCAAATTGTTAATACTTTAATCTTCCTGTAAAAAATGGGGTTTTCTGAAGGTAGCGTTGCGAAATGGGAAGGCGAGCTGCTGTTCCGCAGCTCACCACAGGGAACTCTGAGCGAGATTATCCCAAGGAAATAGGGAAATAGACCATGTCGGATCGGATAACTTTGAGGCGACTATAAAAAAAGAACTTCTATGACTATTTAATATTTTTCTTGGGTGGCTTTCTTGGTTTCAAAGGAAGGAAAGGGAAAATTCGGATTTGGGCAGAAGAACCGCATTTCCATCAAGGTTTCATTATCAGCCCTGGATCATAAAAACCACACCGCAGCCGTTTTTTCCATACATGTCATGCTTCCTTTTTGTGAGCAAAATAAAATGATTGCCATTATGGAGACCCCCGAATAAAAAGGAATCGTATGGTTGCTGTTGCGAAAAATGCATGGAGAAAGTGAAAAAGAGATGTATATGGTAGGACTGCGACGCGGAAAAAAAAGTCGTGAATCTTGATAGCAAATAAATCTGCGGATGGTGGCGTTCCATGTTTTATTTATAGAGATACGGAGCGACGAAAGGTTGCATGTATTCTCTCCTATTATGAATGTGTATTGTAGTAGAAAGTGGGGAAAGAGGCAACGTAAATTGTAAAAAAAGCAAGCATGATATATTTTTTTTATGTATCGGGGATGTTAACTATTAGTGCAGCATTTAACCCGAAATCAAGGCAAGTAATATATGATTCCACCGAAACTTTTAGAGCTCGTCGACTAAAAAGTAAAAGCTTGTTCGGTGAATTCTATTGTTAGTTTGGTTCATATAGGAGAATACCTATGACTCTAAGACATGGATGGACATGACTAAGAAACTCCTACATACCTAGTTTATTGTTTGGTTGGTTTAGTTTAGCTTGCTCTTGCTTTTTGTCTAGTCGCATTTTGAGTTAAATTTGGAGGAATTCTGGGTGTATGGCGCTACATTATTATTGTGTAAGTTGTCAGGAGTGGGAAGAGAAAGGGAATGACATCAAGTTCATGAAGATTTTTTTCAAAGACTACATATGAATGCGACTATATATTTCTCAAGATTACAGCATCTAACTAACAAAAGCCGGTCACGGTCAGTCATCTACAAAAATAGAAGGCAGATTTTATCGGAACGAATCGCATAATACCAACAACACTGCTATCACGTTGAGGATCACGAATATCACGATGAGATCACGGGAGACGTGATGATGATGAGCCGACAAGAGAAAATACGTCAAAATGGTTTTCATTTATATATCTGAAAAGTGCATGATGGACGCGAGCACGGCACGCCAGAGAGTTTTGCAGACAATACGTGCTTGATTAAAGCTCTTTTCACTTTTCCATCCTTTCCTCTCTCTCATCTGGCTGGGGAAAAGGATATTATGGGCAAAACTTTCCGGGTTTCAATGCAGCCGGACTTCCTGTGGACCTTGCAAAAAAAGGGATGACAAAGATGAAGATCCAGTACCATACATACCAGACTAACAGATTTATGTTTGTTTAATGATCCGTTTCGTTCGAAACCACGTAAAAAGATCAAGTATTACAGCAGCAGCCCGGTCCTCTGCTGAATCGGATTTCACATGAATGATCTCCTCGATCGATCAACATTATGTAACAACTAGAACTATGCACATACCTACATCAAATTTTTAGATTCGGATTGGAAGTAGCGAAATACAGATTTTAGGAGAGTATAAGCAAAAGCAAAAAGGAAGTACCATACCACCATTAACTTTTGTGAATAATTTATAGATAGATTTTTTGTCCTTTGGAAGTTTTACATTACATGACAGACAGATCAATTCGTTCAATTTTCAACGTCAGTCAACGTATGTTTTATTATCTGTAGCCCCCAAGACCCTTTCTACAGATTTGACGTGAAGCCCCAATCGATATAGGTGGTGCTACTACAGTTAAAATTCACGTGACATCTTTATCCCGTAAAAACAAAGGAAGAAGGAACAACCAGGGAGGTCGTGCATGACCGATAAGCATGAATTGTAATGTAATTAAAATGCGACGGCGGACGCGGGTTTTGGGGTTACCTGAAATGACCTGAATTACCGTGCTCCACACGCAGCAGAATCTTACCTACCACATCGAATCCCTGGAAGTTTTGTGAAACAAACCACCTGCCTGCACGCACTGCTACTCCGACTAAAAAGCGGTCCATGGTGTCATCTGTAATGCAAAAACTCAAGGTTCGTTGTCTCTGGGATTTCTTATTCTCAACTCTCAGGTTGTACCTCACATGCAGAGCCACGCGGGCTGTAAACTGACCATGAGAGGAAAGGAAATCCCTTGCACACTATTCCTGTCCTGGAGTGTGACTCGTCGTAGTAGTAAGTAAGTAATATTCGTATACTTACATTCTTACATTACAATAGTAAATACATGCACAAAAGATTTTGGGCGATATTAGTAAAGTTTTGAAAGAACTTCTGATTTCCAACTAAAATTGTGTGGTAAATGTAACAATTTAACTAAATAGGGTCTCCATATTTAGAATATTTAGTTGGAGGGTTACTTGCGTGCAACTGTCACAGTCAGAGTTTAACAAATACTTGCAGAATTCCTATAAAATTTGTAGGTTCTCCGGTTTTTGGAGTCAAGTTTTGTTCTTTCTCAATTTCTCAAGGTTTCAGGTGTAGTTTGGGGAAAGTTGTTATTAAATTAGATTAATTAATACAGGCGAATTTGTGATAAGTTGAACGTCAAAAGTATCGGTTGGTGCACTGTACAAGATATTAGATAACCTGTCTTTAAAAAATTCTATGTGGCAGACTGAAGTTTTTGTACGGTTTGGTTAGTTATAGTTGATAGTAAATTCAAGTAAATTGAATCGAATAACCGACTATAGGATCCATTTGGAGGTGTGAGTCATCGCCAATCGTCATTGAAAGAAGATTTTAGTCAAAAATTGAGGTG
>JAANSN010002283.1:0-25149 GCA_036850665.1 Dicranocentrus wangi | reverse complement strand
TATTATTACACAGGTACAAGACAAGTAGTACGTCTACAAAAGGAGCCAAGTCCAATAAAAGACAGGCACTTCAGCTGTTATTTGTGAATATATAGTTGATAGTGATAGTTTCTCCACCACCAAGTCACAAGTTGAGTTGTTGATCATTGATTCTGTTTCGGATATTTAATCAGATCAAAGCAGGTCACAGACAGGTGTGCTTTGCTTATATATTTGTGTCACAGTGGAAGATTTCAGTTGACAGCAGCTCATAGACAACAAGGAGGAGTTGGCAGGCAGGCAGGAGGAAAGCAAGGAGTTAATTGCTGGTGTTGAAGGCTCTCCGGAGGAGGTGACTAAATAGAATAATAATTTAACTGCGTGTCCTCCTGTGCGTGTGTCATGTCAGAGGAAGTTGAGCAGCAATCCCAGAATCTGAATGTTCCTGCTGACATAATGGAAATTGACCATGCTAAGCGTAATGGAGCAACAGATGACGAGGATGACATTTTTAAGTCGGCCATGGAGGTAAGCTTGTCATGATTAAATACATGGTGTGTGTGTTTCCATATTCAGCAATGGAATTCGGAAGTTTTCATTGTGACAGCACTTTGCCAGGCTTGTTAAAAAGAATATTGATATTAAACCTATATTCTCAATCAGCTTAATACATGCGTAATATACGAATGCGGATGATGGGGTGTGCTAGTGTGCATTGTGCAATATAAGCGATAGCGATAGTGTTACAGTCGTCGTAAAATGTATAAATGTATCCAAAAGCCATACCACCTTATAGAAAAACAACTATACAATCCTTTTTTTGGTATAGATATAGTTGACAGTCCAAGTCTTCATGATATTTAGTCGTTATTAATATTTCGTTGTTGTTAGAATAAACATAAACGTGCGTAGTATCCTTAACTGTTTATTGTGTTCCATGTACATGATATGATGATCATTCATGACAGTCATATCTGCATTGAAACTTGACTTAGTTTGCTGGTGTATAAAGACTTGTTGACTTGGCCGTTTTGCCGGAAACGCCTACCTTTAGCTTGATCAATGGTAATTCGTGGAACCTGGTCTAGAGGTCTTCAGAATTACTAAATGAGTCTGATTTATACAATGTATCGAGTAAATTGCATATTTTATAATTTATGCAATGCTTTTGCATTACCATTAAATTATATGGGTCGAGTGGCAAGTCACTTACAATTAGCTAGTTTCTGTTCTGTTCAATAACCTAGTAAAATAAGTGTGTCACCTTTGTCCTTGACTAACTTGTCCATTTGCTATTAGCAGACGCAGAAGCTTGAAGGAGCAAGAAACAATTTACACGGCAAAACAGAAAGATTAATATTTGTTAAATTCAGTGAATATTGTTTTTTTGTAAATGTTTAGTCCCCAATGACTGATTCGGAAAGAACATTGCACGGTGACGATGAAATAGATCTGAACGACGACGATGAGGACATGGATTCTAGCGTGGGTGTGTCATCTACACACTCTGGCCTTCCCACGAGTGTGAACCATGACGTAAACAGTGATTTTACCAATAATCATATAGACGAGCAAAACCCCGTAGATAACACAAAACCGGACCAATCGAAGCCTTACGCCGAGGAAACTTCCCAAAATCGTCAGGCACCGGTAGTAGTGGTAAATACTTAAGTAATACACGCATATGAATATAATATATTCCTTAATTAAGCAAATTTTACTTTGTGTTAGACGGAGACGTCTAGTGGAGCAACAAAGCCATTTGAAGAACCTAAGCAAGATGTAAGCTTTGACTTTTGATATTACCTTCTTGCCAATATACAAAGTTAATCGAATAGAATAGGGGTATCGATTGACTGGTCTTTTTATTTTTTTGTGTACAGGACGTTGTTACCGACCCAAGCCAGTTCATAGAAATTACCGTTACGGATCCCCAGAAACAAGGCGAGGGAATGTCAACGTTTATTGTCTATAGAGTAACAACCATAACCAACATTGCTCTATTTCGGAGAAAAGAATTTGCCGTTTGGCGACGGTTTTCTGACTTTCTCGGTTTACATTTTAAGCTGGCGGAAAAATATTTAAAAAAGGTAACATAAATTAATAAATTGCTACAATAACTCCCTTATCTTAATTGCAATAACTAAATGTTGTTCATAACTGATGTTTTTTCAGGGAAGAATCGTTCCACCTGCGCCAGAAAAAAATATGATTGGTACAACAAAAATTAAAATTTCTGGACAGGGCGACACTCCTACCGGTGCTGCTTCTGCTGCAGCACAGCAGGGAGATTTCGTTGAAAGGAGACGGGCCAGCCTTCAAAGATTTCTTAATCGTGTCGCCGCTCATCCTGTATTAAGAGTTGATCCAGATTTCAGAGATTTTCTTGAGATAGACACCGATTTGCCTAAAGCAACATCAACATCTGCATTTAGTGGAGCTGGTGTTGTGAGACTTTTCAACAGAGTCGGCGAAACTGTAAATAAAATATCATATAGAATGGACGAAGCTGACCCTGTAAGTTTGTAAATTGAATGGACTTTCGTACACATCATTCAAAGTTGGCTATAAACCTATAATATTAGTTGATTTCAAATTTTCAGTGGTTCGAGGAGCGTATACAGAACATAGAAGCCTTAGAGAATCAGTTGAGAAAAGTCCATACAAGCATTGAGCTCCTAGTTGCGTATAGAAGAGATCTAGCATTGGCGACTGGTAATTTTTCCAAAAGTGCAGCAATTTTAGGGAATGCAGAGGAACATACCGGTCTTGCGAGAGCGTTAGCTCAGCTATCTGATGTTGAGGATAAGGTACGTATTCGTAAGAGTTTGAATAATTAATGGTCTCTTAAAATACTACACTGGAAATTGAATAAAATATTGATATTTTGAATTTCCGTTTTTTTGAACCGTACAGGTGGAGCAAACTCATAATGACCAGGCAAACACGGATTACTTCTTATTCTCAGAATTATTCCGAGATTATATATCTTTGATTGGTTGCGTAAAGGTGAGTACAACAAACCATTAATTCTAGTTGATTGCGTACGAAATATTTGGGAGTGGGTCGAGTGGGAACTTTTCGGCAGCTAGAAAACTCTTTGTGGCTAAACTTTTAGATGCTCTCGCCATTCCTAATCGTATTCTGTGTTTATTCATGTTATAGGACGTTTTTCATGAGAGAGTAAAGGCATACCAAACATTACAACATGCCCAGCAGACATTAAATAAGAAGAGGGAAACCAAAGCAAAATTGGAATTACAAGTGAAAACAGATAAAATTGCTCAAGCTAGAGAAGAAGTAGTCGAGGTACAGTTTGCGAAAATACATTTGAAACTGACTAATGATATAATGATAAAGGGATTAGTAAATTCCGACAGATTCTGTTCCATGTTGTTTCTTCAAACATGTTTGTTTTATTGCAGTGGGAGGCGAAAGTGGAAAGAAGTCAAGCTGAGTTTGATTCCATATCTAACGTGATCAAGAAAGAATTAGAACTATTTGAAACGACTCGTGTAAAGGAATTTAAGAAAGTGATACTTAAATATCTGGAGAACTTGTTGTCGCATCAGCAAGATGTAAGTTCAAAATATAAAGTACAATACTGAAATTATTTTCTTAATATTGAGCATCGTGTGATACAGGGATAATTCGTATTTTATTTTTACAGCTATTGAAATATTGGGAAGCATTTTTGCCAGAAGCAAAGGCTGTTGTCTAAATTAGCGCGGATATAAAGAAATAATACGTAAACCTACTGACAAATGGTGACACTGGCCGTTTAATTTGTAATCGTTCGTTGTAATAACATGTATCCATCCATTCGATCCATTTCCTAATAGGTGAATGTGTTTTTGGTAGCATTAAATGGGATGCGGACGACAGATTTGTGTTTAAACTTTATTGCATTGTCTCGGTCTTATAAAAATCACTTTAAAAAATGTATCACTTGCAATTTAATTGAAAGGGGGAAGCATTAGTTACTATACTAGTAAGGGTTTTGTTCGAGGTTCAAACCAAATTCAGTCATTCACCTCTAAAACTGGTTTTTAATTCTGTATTTAAATTGTTAAATTGGGTATACGTACCTATGTTGTCGGTTTGATGTGTCAATCAAAATCCCTATACCATTGCATGTATCCTGCGTATTGCGTCATCAATCGTGGAATAGTATAATATAAGTCTAGCGTTGCTAAATATTTTATTTTTTGTCCTGTATGTAGAATTATAATACCTACCTATGTAACTAGCAAATTCCACTTGTTTTCCAATCACCGTAAATTTTACTTGTAGTATGGGGAATGATTGTAGACGTTGGTGCTACTGTGTGAAATTATTGTTAGTATGTGTACTTATTCCAAAGTCTTTTGAATGTAGATTCCTCCTGTAAATTAATGAAAGAAAGTTTCAGTTCAAAAATGATTTTCCTGGCACACCAAAGAATTTTAATGCTACTGTATTATATAGTATAGTAGGGCATCTTAGAGTTCTAATTTTTGCGTAGCTTTAGTTAAAACAGTTGAAAAGTTGTTATCCATGAAAATTCAAAAATGACTACTGTCCTGGACGTATTAGTATTAGTATACTGTTATAACCAAACCTTTTGTTATATATCACACCTTTTCTGTTTTCAGTTGTTAGGTCTGACTAGATTGTAGACTACGCATGTGGGTTTTGATCTTCTGTACAGATGCAGGTAGTTATAGGCGCTGAAAAATGACTTGTGTTAGTTGATGCACTCAAAGCCAGTCTCAGTCTCATACGTGATGTACACGCCTCCTATCCTATCAATGGTCGAAGGAGTCGGCAAAATAATTCCAATCTTAGTAAAATAATTTGTATTTGCAACGTGTAATAGAGATAACTAAGCCGCTTGTAAAATGGTTTATTACCATTACCATTCCTCTGTGCCTTTGCTAATGACGCAATGCGCAGTCAGCTTACTAACATTGCTATGTACTGTGTTTTATGTTTTGATGGTAAATGGAGATGACTTTTTTGTTTCAATATGCGTTATTAGTCAATCAATATATATTTAAATATTTACAGTTGCAACAGACTGCTAATTACTGAATATGACAAGAATGTAACAGAGGCTGAACAGGGACATTAGAAGAAATAAGAAATCAGCAAAATTAACTTCAAAATGTTGTAAAATTGCCCTACTAACGTGACTTATAATAGTTTGTATGTTATATTGGATTCTGTGTACGACGATTAACTTCTATTGCTCAGTTCAGTCTCTCTTACATTAAAGTGAAAATTCAAGCATGATTTGTGCTAAATACTGAAGGCTACAAATATATTGAAATCCAAGTCTCGTCTCGTGCTGTTTGTTGTGCGAAACAAATTAAAGAAATTATCAGAAAAGTTGAATATTTCTATATTTATATTATAAATTATAAATGTTGCGTGTGGTTGACCAAAGCTATACCTGTTAATTCATTGTAATAATGTGCTAGTTAAAAATTATCGTTTAGAATAAAGTAAACTTACATTATGGCTGTTGTGGGTTATTGCATTGTTTTAGTGTAGGCATGTTACAGTAGCTGAATGGTTTGGTTTGTTATAATATGCTACATTTTCCATGTTCCCAAACTCCCAACTTGTTTGTGCGAATGTCAGTAAGCCAAATTACATGCTCCGGATAAAAGGTTCCCCGCCTGAGATCGTATTCTATAAGTTCTGAGCTCCAGGCACACATGCGTCGTGGTTTTTTACCCGAGTACGACAAAGTATGAGTAAGCGTAGACGCATTAAATTGTATTTTAAGTGCCTATCTCTTTACGGAACCAACATTATTAAGCTTCTGGATGGAGTGTTTGGGTAAAATAAATTTAGGCACAAACTCGCCGTAAATGATCATAATTATGAAATCGCGTGAGCGGAATCCAGTGAGTAGCAGCCTGACCCGGTGAAAGTGTTGTTCGAATAAATCAACATATGCATTTGAGTCCAAAAAAGCTCAACGCGATTTACAATTAGTGTGTTATGTTATGAAATACGGAGTGGATTCGGTCGAAGTCGAAGAAGTATGGAATGGTTGATGAAAATTATATATACATTTCCAGCAGAGTCGAGTCGGGGCGGCATTGTACACTGCATGGATTCACAATGCACGCTAGTCCACCCTTGGAAAGCTTCCTACCCATCAATTCAAGACGATGTATTATTATTACTACCTGTAACTTGGATATGATCGACGGAGTTACAAGTCTTTAAAACGAGTGCACCCTACCTACTCCAATAGTTTTTAATGCAGTTTCGAGATATTAACCATACTTAAATTGCGGTATTAATTTCTGCATAAGTAGCGTATTTTATTTTTTATTACCCGTGCGTACCAACCAGGTCCGACATTGTAGGAAAGACGTAGGGAAAAAAAGAACTAGAGGACCTGCCATTTTGAGACTGGAACTTTTATGGCTTAGTGCGGTTGGTCTGTGGAAATGCAGAAGACATTCCAAAAGAATTTTCTTTTAGATAAATGTTATCCAACGCAGTATTTCAGGTCAATAAGCCACACACAAGTTTGCCTAAAATTAGATTTCGCTTCCCTCCTTGCTGCTGCTTCCTTGCACAATGAAAGGAAGGGAAGGGTTTCACGGTGAAAAGAAGAAAAATAGAGACATGAAAAGCAATCATACACTGTGTGTACCACGGTACGGTGCAGGTTTCTAAAATGCCAGCGTTCTGGGAAAAGCGGAGAAATTCTTGGAGAATGATCTCACAGCTGTGGGGGCACATTCCATTCGAAGCTTAGACACTAATACTACACATCCATAGACGTAGAACCACAGACGACGGAAGAAAACAACACAGAAAAATAATACTGTAATATCATCCAAGAAACCAGATTATTCCTGCTTTGTTTACGAAATACATGAATATATAGACATGGAGAATGGGAATGGAGAGAAGCTTTCAGAACGATCTATAGACAGACTCTCATAATCTTTCCAAACCAGACATTTTTTTTCCATTATGGCAATGCCATTTGCCTTTACGGACCCGATTCCTAGTTTATGCGGTACATACACTTATATTGTTTCGTGGACCAACAGCTTTTTCCCTGTTAGCTTCCACATTCACATGGATTTCCGTTACCTTTCTCTCCGTACTCTGTACAACAGATCTCTCTCTGACAAAAGAGATTGAGAAAAAAGCATTATGGTATATGTATATTATATTATATAAATATAATATGCATGTAGCCCAATTCTCCGTATCTCCATCTCCCTTCATTTTGACTGAGGAGAAACATTTTCGGGATGTGAGGGAACGCAGACCCGGATGAAACAACAGGTTACTGCAGTGGTACGATGGCATGAACAACTTTACAGATGGCGGAAGAAGTAGTCTGGAAAGCGTATTCCTTTTCTTTCCACTCCAAAAAAGTCGTTCTCATTTTTGCCAACTCGCATTGCTACTTCTTATTGTCTCTGCTTCAAATTCACTTAAATGTGTGATGTATGTACAGGCAATGAAATGGGGGCTACTCGTTGATGTACATACAGTTGGTTTATTCAAGTAGTTGGTTGGGGTTTTCATGTATTTCGTTTTTTTTCACTCAAAGCTTGTAAAAGAAGGGAAGGTATGGACATTCATGTGGTCGTGTAATAAGTGATATATATATATATATATACGCTTCCCTATTGGCATGCATCCTAATTCTAAAAGTAATCCTAACACATTTTATTATGTATGATACACGCACGTTGGCAATGTCGATGAATTGCTCTTACCAAGGTCTACTTCCGGTGGCGTTTTCTGCCTTGTTCTCCTGAATGGCAATGATGATGTCTGCTGAACTAGATTTTTAATTTTCTAAATGCATAAAAGTTTTAAGTCAGTGTAGTTCCGTATATGTTGTAATTTCAAGTCCATACGACTTGTCATAACATTCAGTATGTATAATAAGCTCAAGGCTGGAAAGAAAGTATATAAACCAATCTTTATCCGTCTTATTCTTAACAAAAGGTAATTTCCAAAGAGCGAATTTCTCTTTTCGATCCATTTGTACACAATCGGATTGCCTCCCCACAACAGGCATATAACTACAAGGTGAATTTACTATACATATTGAAAGCCTTTCAATATGTATAGTAAATTCTCCTTGGATATACATACACACATGGCACAACACCGCGCGCTGGTGGGATAAATACTAATTCCACCTTCCACATCACGAGATTATTACGATACTTTATGTGAAACATATCACTGAGATTGGATTTTTACGTTTGAAATTGAAATCCACCACATTAAATCGATGCACACCTAAATGCTCCGTTTCCCCATCTTTTGAGACAGTATTATTACTGCAAATGGGCTACCAAAGAACCAAAAAGTATCCCGTCAAAGGGGAATTTAATGCAGAAAGAAATAGTTTCGAATGGACGTAAGTATTGAGGGCTTGCCTGGTGGAGAACCTGAATGGGGCACATACAATGCAAAACGCACCTTTTCCCGTTTTCTTTATTTCGATCCAGACTAAAGGACCTGTGTGCCCCATTCCTTTCTCCTTTCCCTCTTTGAATATATATTTGGTTAGAGTAGCTGGTTTTCTCCCTCACATATCCAAAACCCATTATGTAATATAGCAGCACACATGATATTCTCCAGCATTCTCTTGGTCGGAACTACCTGAATACCTAGAAACGTAGGTAAACATTAAAATGAGTGGGAGCGGTTGAAAGGAAAGGTCTGGTTTGTACACCATTACAGTAGCACACAAGAGCAATGTCTTTCGTGAGAGAAAAAAAGAGAGGAGGGCGCTTTGGAAATTGAGATCGGTAGAAAAACAGGGATTTATATTCAAAAGGAGAAAGTTTTTTTTAAACGTAGTCTGTGTTGAATTTTTAGAATCCATGTTTCAATTGAAAAAAGACTCCTTTTGTGGAAGACCCTTAAAGGTATTCCATACAGTGGGCCTACATTTACTTCCACATTTCCAGCTGCACCCAGCAGCCAAGATACTCATAACTATGCATAAGAA
This sequence comes from Dicranocentrus wangi, assembly GCA_036850665.1. Lineage (NCBI taxonomy): Eukaryota > Metazoa > Arthropoda > Collembola > Entomobryomorpha > Entomobryidae > Dicranocentrus > Dicranocentrus wangi. The sequence goes on along the minus strand of JAANSN010002283.1, from coordinate 16,172 downwards.
AACAGAGCGGCAAACGGTAGCCAAAAAGGGAATTTACGTGGAGATACTATTATTATTATTGAACTATTGGGAGAATGTATTCAGACTTTCTTTTGAATTGCTTTTATTCCACTTTCCCATTATTGTTTGTGGTAAGGAGAAATCTTTCATAAATTCTTGCTACTTTGATATTACACTCTTTTGTGACATTTACAAACACAACTGAACCACACGAAGCGTAGGCATTATTAGGGCATTTGTGTATGGGAAAGTATACCTTTTTCAACCGTATGAAATACTACTTATATATGTATAACTCCAACATGCACACCACATCCACACCCATACGACTTTCGCTATGTTTTCACCCAACTACTTTCAAAGTAATCAAACGATATTATGCGGTTCGTGCACATTTCGCAGAGTGCTCCATCTTCAGCCCCAGCCACAATATTTTATGCTTTTTTTCCAGGCTGAAGGTGGGTGGTTCCATAAAAAAATCTATGCATATGATATTTGTCTAGTCTATGTGTGAGAAGTAGTATCTGTATTGTATATCTAGAAGAGCATTTTTTGGATCTCTGGGAACGTAAGTATCTCAAAGGGGAAGAATGAATCAGGATTTTTGGCGTACTTTTTCCATCCCTGCTTCATACGATTTACGTTTTGGCTTTGTTCTTTGTCGGAGTGGCTAACAGGTCATGGTGATGTACAGCTTCATTCATTCTCCTTGTAAGTACTCGCTTTACGTACTTCATACTTGTTTAAGAAGAATCCTTTCGATCCTCCTCACTCGAAAGATGTAAAGAAACTACAAAACTGGGAAAAAACCAACTTTTTTTTTCACCAACTTGATGCATGCACTCACTACTACTAGCGGAGTATCATGTATAAGTAGAAGTTTGCTAAATATTGTTACTCTACTACCTATTTTTCCTTTTTTATTATACTTTTGCTCACTTTTCTTCCTTCCCACTTTCCCTAAAACCGTACAGAATTTTTTTCAGAATAAAAAGGAAAAGCCAAGAGTAAGCGCCAAGCGCCATTTTTCTTATTGTCTCTTTTTTCCACGAGCTTTCCCATCCCCATAATATACACAAGTATGTATATGGGTTTTTCGTGTGATTCCTGAACTTAATTCCTACGAGACCTTTTCTCTTCTTCACTTCTTGTAATTCATACCATTCGTTTCCTCCCCTTTTTTCTCCGTTTACATTCCTATTTAATCTAGAGAAACAAGGGAAAGCTCTGACTCGCCTATTTTCGGATAAATACAAGTACATATATACATCCGCATTTAAAAAGATTCCCCACGTTCCTCCCCATACCACACAGATGTGCTATACTAGATATAACTAGAAGAGAATAGAGTTATCGAGCTCAACTGAAAATACTAATGGAAGATATGGAAAGGGGTTTCCCGTCTCTCAGATCTTTGAGAGTGTGTGTATATATAGTGTGCGATTTCTGGTTTAAAGTTGACTTTCTGTCTGCTGCTCCGTTTCCTTTAAAATTTTCAGCGTGTCCCACGTCTGGGATATGATCATAACATGCCAGATCCAGAAACAAGGAGAAAAAAAGTAAATGAATTACTGTGTATGGAATTGGAAGGACGCTGTTGCTTATTTCCTTCTGCTTTCTCGTACACCAACTAAATATTACATTGTCTCTCGCCATTTTTTTGCTTAAAAGAAAAAAAGAAACGAGAATTTATTCCTTTTGCTTTTTCACCTAAAAAACCCTCTGTGTGTGTGTGTGTGTGCAAGTTGGATAAGTAACGAGAAAAGTTTTTGTGAAACGAAATAATAATGGCAGCAGGGCAGCACACACTTGATGCAGTTTTCTCTCTTATGGGAATCCCACTCGGTTTCATTCCTGTGTACATCTTTTTCATTTTACACGAACCTTATACTCCCCTAATGATAACGAATATTGGAGGGCTACCTCCATATGATTTTGTTTTATGATGGTATGGACACTATGTAGGTACCTACTTGTGGGGGGATATATATTCTAGTTGTAATTTCTATTTTGTTTGCACCCTCCCTACTTCCATTTTTGCGGTGATAACCAGTAACCAAAAAAACACAGCAGTAGTTGCAAAAGTGTTTCCGAGAGAAGGAGAAAAAGGAAAGTTAAGTAAATAGATTTCTTCTCTGCTTTGGAATTGGAACACATAATCACGTCTGGCCTACAGAGAGCGAGTGGCACAGTCAGCGAAAAAATCTCGTTCCCGTTCTATTTTTCATTTTTTCCCCTCTCCACCAACCACTCCACTATACGTTACAAGTTTTCCGTTCTCCGTTTTCTGTTCCCCATTGGTTGTGGTAAATTGTTTATATGTATCGCAAGGCAAAAAAACATGTTAAGGAAACGCACCCCAATCAGCAGAAATCGGTTTCGAAAAATGAGCGTTATTTAACAAAGAAAAAAATCGTCCTGTTGGTGGTGGTGGTGCTGCTGGTGCTGAGAAAAAAGCCGATGGAAGGGAAAGACAAGGAGCTTTATTTTTTTTCAGGCATGGGCGGCCTGGGCATGCTGGCTGCTTGTAGGGAAAGCTGTACTGCTCAGCAGAAATTGATATAAGCCTGGTTTTTCTCCGGTTGGCTAAGGGAAACGTTCCACGTTCCCACTCTACAAATGGTTAATATGCGTGTTTCTGATATTGAGCTGGGAAATCATTCTTGAATAGAATATCCAGTCGGATCACGCCTCTAATGCATATATATCCACTACCACCCGTGCTTATAAGTCGTTTTGGAAATAGAATAGCAATTTGCAATATGCACAAGAGTGTTTCTGGTTTCGCTTGATGTAATAAGTCCGGTTGAAGCAGTGTGAGTGGACTTTGTGTCTTTTGGCTTAGCTGTATTATTAGCTTTTTCACTGAACAGAATAGAGTATTAGGGAGAGCCCTTTTCAGAAAATGTTTGTATATCATGCGTCTTTTTGGTGGTTCCTTCAAAGAAAATCATATATTACATGTATAGCCACCCGTAGATGGTCTTGTTTTAATAGGAAGCCTGCTGCTACTAGTTGTCCGGTGATCAGCAGCCTGTTTCATATAATGACTTTGTAGAGAAGAAAAAGGGAAGGGATTCTCAGAGAGAAAAAGGGGAGAGCTCAACAAGCAACGTCGCTGGGAAGAATATCTCGCGGAAAAAAGCAACTTGTCTTGGTGTCTGTATGTCTTTAACCTTAAGACTCTTTGAGAAAGAGACGAAAGAAGAGAAAGAAGACAAGTGAGATTTTCGTCGATGGACTCTAGTTTTCGTGGTGTAGGCTCTCGCCCTCCTTCTCATGGTGTTGGTGTGGTCGTGAGGGGAAAAACCCTTTGAAGTCGTATATTTCAACTTTTAGCATATTGCCTTTTCTGTCCACAAGTATGCAATGAATGCCAGTGTGGAAAGGGCTTTTTTTGTGTGAGTCGTCGTATTCATGGTGGAAAGAATACTGGATTGTGTACAGTGTGCACACACATACACACACACACAATGTTACATTGTTTCACATTGGTTTTATTTGCTGTTGCTCATTCCGCGATGTGATGAGTTTGCAAGCAAAAGCAAGCAAGCAAGCAAGCAATGTAAAATGCACATAATAATATTGTACGTCCAAGGTGTACAGCAGCGTACAGCTCTATTTGCTCAACATATGGTCTGCCTGCCTGCCTGCTTGCCCAGCTCCGCTCATATTTTTTTTCCGAGGGAGAGCATCTGTAAAAAATGGATGGAGAAAGGAAAGGTGCACTCCCGTCAGATTCTTCTTTTTAAGTGGATTTTCTTACAACTTTCTCTTCCACTTTCCCTGTCTTTGTGCAAATCGTTCAATAAGTCCACCGGAACTTTCCAACTTGTAGCACTATTACACCACTATTTTGTCCAAAGTACAAAGTTAAACCGAGGAAAAAAACCTGCTGCCTGCTTGTCTCTTTACCGTCGGTTTTAGTCGAATACTACAAGTTTTTTTTCTTTCTTTCTCTCTGCTAAAACTGTGAGCACAAACCATGGAACTTTGTTGTACACATATATAACATATATTTTACTTTTATTACCAAATTAGTAATAAATGTATGCTATTACAGGGTATCTTACGTTTACGTACGACGGAATGCTTTTGTGACAAAATGCAAAGGCGTGAGAGTAGTATGGTGTCGTACAGAGTATAGAAATTGAACACAATCCCTCCCAAATTTCTCTCCACGCACGACACATCCACAAGCATTATCTTTTATGCATGAGTGCACAGCTATTCCTGTTTCAATTTCTAAACACCACTTGCCAATCTATCCGAGTCGGAATTGCATTGGAATAGTAAACAGCTAGAGAAATTTCACTTGGTGTGATGGTGGTGGTGGTGGGAGTGTCCTCAGTGTTTTTTCTAACTTCCCGTAGCACAATAATTGCTGAATCATATCTACTTCCAGGGACGACAAAAAATCTCATTCTCAATTCTCTCTATTTTCCATCTCGAAACCCAGTGGGGTGCCTGCTGCATAATTCCATTTTACACCTTAGTCATGCAAAAAGATTTACAAAAGATAAAAGAGACAATCAACGATTTACACGGAGGGTGACCTACACGCGAGACTCGTTTTGAAATCGGTCGCAAAAACTTTTTCCGACAAACAAAGAAGGGCCGGGCCACACAATGTATTGGCAATAAATCAAGGGGAACAACGGACATGGGGGAAATTCCCAGTTTTCCCTATGAATACAAGAGGATTGCAAGAGACAAAGGAGAGAAAATTCCCAGCATTTATGGCCCTGCTAACCTAGACCATGTGACAACTCCAGATTAAACCTATTTTCGTACCATTCCGGTTTAGAGAGCATCAAATCCGATATTTTATCAAATGGTATAGTGCCCCAAAGTTGATTTGGGCTCCTGTTTTTATGTGGCTGCCAAGTTTTAAAGAGTGGCATCAGAAGGGGAGGCTCGCTCGTTGACAAGATTTGTGGTTGGAATGTGTAAGGAAGGGGAGGAATTTGTTTCATTTTGGAAAGAAAAACAAAAAAAGTTAAAGAATTGAGAAAGTTGGCTGAGAGAGAATGTATAACGACGACGGTTTTAGCTAAAACCAACCAACTCTCCCTTTCAAATATCAAGGGCTTCCCATTGTATGGAAAAGGAAAAGTTGTCGGGAGATTTTTGCCTCTCTCTTTCTCTCTCTGTCTCTCCTTCCGTTGACTCACTTCCAACAGACCGCACCAGCTGTAGCTCGATCTACAGTGGCACACTTGAAAGAGCAATAGGGAGCCCGTCATTTGATTTTCCGAGAAAAAAGTCGGGATCTATACGGACACAACAAAAGAAAACCTTTTATTATCAGGAATTGTCACTATCACGCAATCAGACACATTCCAAGACAAAAAAACGAAGATAAAAAGGCCAGAGCGGAGAGGGGAAATGGGCCTTGGTAGACAACTGAAGAAGACCATTAGGCACCGTAGTCATTCCCTTATTGGCACAAACTATAGCAGATGCACATTTTATCGGGAGATGCTGTTGCAACTATTACTACTGGTGTCCATCCGATCACCAGCAAAAGTACAAAGTGGAGGGGAAAAGTTGAGCGCACAGTTTTTTTCTCCTCTGTCTCTCTCTCGTCTGCCACCAACTTCCACTGGATTTCTTTTCTTTTTTTTTGTGTCGGAAGCAACAGCAGAAACCAAAAAAAGATAGAGCAGGAAACATATAGAGTGAGAGGGAGCGACAGCAGGCCAAAGGCTGACAAGGAAAGTCCGTTGGGCTTAAGAAATAATTAAGTTAACATCCCTCCAATGCACTCTTCATCCTTGTTACACTCCAACATGGAAAATGGCTTTGCCAGACCATTGTCTAAACCATTATTAGCAACCAAGTGGTGCTGGTTTTTTCTGTTCTCTTCTCTAATGCAATGAATAGTTGAAACAAGCCGAAAACTAAACTAAAGGTAGATACATGGGATATGAGAGGAAACAACACGAGAAAACACAAAATTGCATATATACATTAGGACGAGGAGGGCGAGTGAGTGAGCAAATGACTAAGTGAAAGACTGAACAAACACAATGATAATGCGATAGCACAAAGTGAAAGCGAACATGGTATGGATAGATTGATACTTCATCTACAACAGCAACATCACAGCAACATGCATATATATATCCATTCACCAACTAACTTTAGAAGCATACCTGTGCACCACCACCACCTTCAGAACTGGTGGCACTAGTGAAATGTGGAAGAAAAGGGGAGCGTATGTGTCAGTGAGAATGTCGTGCTTTGAACATACCAGCACAACAAATGTCCAGTTGTAATCAGCTCTCATGTTGTGCTGTACTGTTGCTGGTAGAAGGGAGAAAAAACATCCATTCTCTCTACCTACCTACTACCCAGCACGCATTCATTATAATCCAGAAACACAAGGCCTGTTGTAGTAGATAGGTAGATTTTCGTTGCACAATGCGTTGGTCGTTGGTTGACGATGATGATGCAGGAATTGGGAAACGTTGGAATTGGAATAAGTGCCGTGCATAAAGTGCCTGGTGAGAAGGTTCTCGCTTTCCCAGCAGAAACCCGCGACCTGCACATTTTCCCTTTGCCCGTGTGTGGAACCAGACCAGCGGAGACGACGAAAGACCATTGTAAAACTACGTGGAAATGTATTCGGCTGATGTGGAGCACAATGAGATTCAAGAAAACGGAGTAAACGAAAAAAAAGTATAATAAGTAAGTAGTATATAGTTTGGTTTAAAGCTGGGGAATGACGACAGCTATCCGCACACTACATTTTCTCAATCCAGCCAGCCAGAGGTTGGTAGTTGCTCCCATATAAAAGGAAGGGAAAAGGGTTGAGGAGAACGGGAGCGCTAAGAAAGTGAAATGGGTATTGCATATATTCCGTCGTCTCCGTCGAATTTATATGAGAGTTGGGTATGCTTCTCCGGACGGTGGATCGTACACGTAGCATAGAGGCAAAGAGAAACCAACCACCACAAACCCAGCAGAGCACCATAAGCAAATGGACAGGAAAGCCTAAAAAGAGTGGAAGTCTATGTGTATGAGTGTGAGTGAGGGAGGGAGAGAGAGAGAGAGCGAGGCGAGAGCGAGTGAGGAATGGGGAAAGGAGCACAAAACCAGTCACAAAAGCAGTATCAAAAGGAGCAGCTTTCACGGAACAAGTGAAACTTTCACCGTGGCTGTGTAGCTCTCCGCGTTTTTCCCTTTTGCACTTTTTGCGCTTTTACCTGGACTGGACTGTGTGGAAGTCTGTGCTCTCGCACCGTCACAGTCTGTCTGAGATGTGGAAAATAGTAGGCCAAGTGGAACTTTCCACCCTCGAGTTCTTCTTCACCACTTTTAACCCTACATATACGATTTGACATTTTCCACATTATTTATGGACAAGTTGAGTAAATACGTGGAGTGACAAGTTGGGCTAGGTTCCGGTTTGTTAGGAAGTGGTGTGTAGTTTTTTGTTTGTTTGTTAGTTTTTTAAGTGGGAAACAGTGGGACTATGGGCAAATAAAAGAGGGGCCCACACGATTGTTAGAGAAAGTAGTTGGACAGCTAATTGGAAGTGGTTGTAATTTATTGGGTGGAGTTGAGAAGCCCTCGGATATTTTTCCCCATTTCCCCAGCCAGCCCAATATATTTCTCCAAAGACGGGAATAATAATAATGTTTGATGCGTTAATCATCTTCAGGATCTTGCAATTCTCTAAGACGCATCTCCGTTTCCAAGAAGAAGAAGAACACAAATAAACAGATTTCTGGCCCGCCTCCACTTTAACTGATTGTGAGCCCCATTTGTAATTGTGCCGATATATCCAGGGAGTTGGAAGAGATTCCAATTTTTTCTTACTGGTTGAATGACGACGTAATGGGAAGTCTGATGGATTTCATTACTTGATGCAGTTCACCTATACCGTCATCATCATCATCTTGGGAAAGGAGGTCCCGTCTCATCTTCTTGGAGGTTCTCGACTTCCCGTCTCCCATCAAAACGAGTGAATGGCAGAGGCTATGTGCTTGGACTACGAAAAGCTATGGTCTCACAACAACCCAGCCAGTCAACACACAGAATGTAAAATGAGTGTGGCGTAAGCGTTCCCTGCTCCCACACATCTAACCAACAAGGGCGAAAATGATGGTGGTGGTGGTGGCGATGAAATCATGTTGGTCATACATAAAAGGACGGGCTGCCCGAGTTGTCTAAGAGGATGAAAAGATTCTTTCCTTTTTACTGTTACAACAACCACCACTGCAGGAAGAGCAAGAGCAACCAAATGAATTTTGGAACGGGAGAGTTCCTCTCGGTGTCATGTTTGTAGGAGGAGCAGCATCAGCAAAACGGGAAAAGGAATCGAGAAAAAGTTATCGGGACGGAGAGAGTTTTTCTGTGGGGGAAAAGGACGAAACGGTACTTGACGATGGAGCTCATTACGCGGTCCAAGATTATATTGACTTCCGGTTTTGTGGTCTAGCCTCACAAGTGACTTTGGAGATACTTAGGGTGCTCAGCATCAAGAGAAAATTTTAAAGGAATATGGTTGCCACTCATGGAAAATGGTAGAATACAAGTAGGCTCCTCTACGTGACTTAACTGAACCTGTGGTTTTTATCCTTCCTTTAACGTTTTTTCCGCAGATTTGCTCCCGAGCAGCAGGGAAAAGGACTATCCCATCTTAAAGTAGCTATCCACATAAAGTTTTCAAAGTGGAAGAGATTTCATTTGATAAAATATATAAAAAATGTGCGATGGTGGTAGTGGTGATGATTGAAGGGGAATAGTTGGAAAGTCAAAAACTCGACTGGACTGACTGGTGGAGAGAGAGAGAGAGAGAGAGAGTGCTAGAACATTGCACCATTTTTTTACTATCGGCCTGAACCGCGTTTTCCCATCAACTCCCTCTTTCTTCTCCCATCCATTCCTGGGTACACCACCCATAATACCCATACCCTCCAACACATTTTCAGATAACACGCGTTTCCCCCTTGGTCTCGATAAGGCAAAAAAAATATCCAAGTTGGAGGGATGCTCTTCTGAAACTTTAATCATCCGTCACGAAACTGTTTTCATTGACGGAGTACATGTGTGTACGAAAAGCGAGGGATTTAAAAAAAGTTATGATTTTGATCTGCGCCCATAATTCTTGAGGAAATCACTTTTGTCCGTGGCAGACCTCTGCAAAATGGACGGGCGTTGAGTGAGGAAGGGGGATATAAGGATTCTAGTTGAAAATAGTGTGCACATGTGGAACTTTCCAGTTGAAAAACATGTGCACATCTGGATTCTCTCTCTGAATGATTCTCATGTGAACTTATAGTGTCTTCCTCCGTGTGACAGGCGGCTGTAAGGGTGCATTTTCCAAGAAAAACAATGACGTAATTTGTAACACAAAAGGTGGAGAAGTGCTCCCTCAAGCATAAATTTGACTTTAGCCTCCCCTCCGTCGTCGTCGTCGTCCCCGTGTTTGAGCACGTCCCACTAAAATTCCGCTGGCAGAATTAGACCGAATATTATGTGCAGTTGGAAATGCGAGGATTGAAAGGTGGAATGGTGAAAATAATGCGGGCTGTGGGCAGTGCCGAGCTCGTTTCGCCTTCAAAAAGCGCATCATTTAGTGACCAAGATGCTCTCAGCCTAACTGGTAACGTCTTTATTAAACTTTAATCATGAGAGGAATCAGCAGGATGGCTGCTCCTCTTGATGATACGAGCAGCATTATAACGGCCAGGACTCTCACGACGACCACCACCACACTCACTCAAACTCGGGGCTCGTATCCCTGTTGTCTTGGAGGAGCGGTAATAATAATAATAGAAGTAATAGTGGCATTACGTGTACAACTCGTCGTAGTACTATTCATAGTCATCCTCCACCAAGTCGTGGCCGAAGCGAACACACATCCAGTAAAAGCAATGAACGTGATCATGGTGGCCCACATCCCATCAGCTCCAATAACAGTAAAAGCGAGAAATGTTCCGACACAGCTAATTCCAACCGACAAATCCATCTCCTGAACAACACGAACAAGAATCCATTACCACTACTTACGGATGCTACTTCCACGACGGCCACATCTTCTCTCGCCCAACCCAGCAACCTACCAAACCGTATCTTGCTGTATTCTCTGCTCTCACGGAAAAAAAGCCCGACACTGGGAATATAAACTCTTCATGTAAGTCAACTGTAATCGTTTTTCCCTATGCCGTTCCAGTCTCATCTTCACCCGATCATCAGGAGAAAATCGAAAAATCTAGTTTGCTCCACCGAAATTGTCATGCTTCGTCGTCCTCTTGCTCTCTATAATAATATCCTTCTAGGCTGGTGGCCCTTTTCTATCTTGATAGGCGGCGGCGGTAGTGGTATAGTGGTGGCGCTTGAGGCAAAATGAGAAAGTTAGGATTTTCTTATGTAATTAACAGCCAGCCCCTTTCTCCATTTTCTTTTCCTCGATAACAATTTATACCGATCCAAACTCATTTTCTTCTTCGGGTGAGACTGGTAGCAGTAACCTAACATATTTTCACGGTGTGGTGGTGCTGGGGCATTAGTCATGAATGCTCTTTTTGGCTACGTTGATAAATTGAAGACGGAGATGAGCAAATTTCTCATTTTCTCGTTCCATCGCCTCATGTGTCAACCCGATATAATTACAAGGTGCATCCAAGGAGTCCCTGCAGTGCAGCTATCCTCGTTAATTATAGGAAGGAAATTGTGAAACATCCTATAACTTCCCTTTTAAGTCAATTTACATGATTTTCTTGACAGGAAGTCAGTCAAAATGTTGTTTGCTCGGTGAGGCAGGCACATTTTCTTTTTCTCCCCACTTTCAAATGAATTATATATTGAGAGTCGAGGAGTGAATAATGAAAGTCGATGAAGGGAACTGATTTTGAGAGGAATCAAAAGGGAGAAAAGGGATGAGTGGAATGATTTCAGTTGAAGAGCTGTAAATAACTAGTTTTTAAAAAGAGTGGATTTAAAGGAAGGAGAGAAACAACAGGTTGAGGAATTTCAGAGAAAAATTTCTTTCTTATTCTTTCACTGCTCTATAGCGCGCGGCTACTAATGCTATTCACTAACGACTTACAAGAAAGTATATGAAATATATATGAAAAAACTGTATGTTATGCATATGTCTATTTCAGGTCTGACAAATCTTTCCCGTAACATCTTGCTCTTCGACACCCGCTTCGACTAGCGTGTACTACTTCACAATTTATTACGCATATATTGGCCGTACAATGTATGCGGAACAAGTGTGAAGGTTCAAGTGGAGCAGATGAGTCCGAGTCGACTAGTCGTCGACCTCCCCACAACCAACTCAAATTATACCGGCAGGATGGGAAGAGAAAGGCGAGGATTTTTTCGGTCGAACAAGTGAAGCTTGTGTGCTAAGTCAAGCATTTGATGAGTTTTTCTACCTTGTCGGAGTGGAAAGAGGGAGCTAAAGAGAAAATGATAATGTTGTTATAGGTGTATATAGTGTGTTGAAGTGAATAGTGCGTATCCGTAGAGTGTACCAAAGGAAAAAAAACTTTTAGTGCAGGGGAATCAAGAGAAAGAGAGGGAAAAGGTATTAAATAAATTTAGTAAAAGTGGAGGTTGATTTGGTGTCACATGTGCATAAAATGTAATAAATCTTTTTGAAAAGGAGAGAAAGAAGTTGGTGGTGAGGAGAGTGCAGAGAGAAAAAAAGAATACTTTTGGAAGACCCCCTTTTTTCTCTCTCACTCGAGGTGCGAAAGTCCCACAATATATCTACCTATACCCCTCGCCAAAAGTCAATTTGATTTTCTCCCGAAGCAATATATTCCACTCGAGGAATAAAAGGAGGGGGAAAAACTCAAGTGGCAACAAATACTACATATATATATTATTTTTTTCGAGTCGAAGGTCGAAAGTTTCAAACTCTGAATCAAATAACACTCTCACTCAGCAGAATATAATAATAGTTTTCTGTGAATTTTGTGTGAGCGCGTGGGGGAGAAGACAAGAGGATTAAGATGGCTAGTGCAGCTGCAGTAATGGGCAGTCGGGCTGCCCGGCACAAGATAATTGCTCAAAGCCCAGCGTCCATAGACACCATCGGTGGCCACCACTATCCTGGACTGGGAAGCAAGCGGGGTTCCAACAATGAGCCATCCGATGATAATAATTTTCGAACTAGCCTCGAGAGTGGTCTTCAGGATGACGATGAGTTCGAGGATGAGGGAGAAATCAAGAAGAGGATGATGCCATTCTTCAAAAAGTTCTGGCCTCATCTCGACAAGGAAAAGAGACACTCCACTATCGACTTGGGGAGTGAGCGAGATGAGCACATTATTGAAGACCCGGGTGGATCCCTACCATCCATTAATCCCAGCTGGTTTGGAAAACCTGTGGAGGAGGTGGACCCCTTCATTTTCGACGATGTGAGTCTCTCTTTTCATCATCCACTCTCTTTTTGTGTGATTCAATCCCAGAACAAAGTCATTCAGGCTCAAATAACTATCATTATGTATTTTGTGCTGATTAGTTAAGAATGTCGACCATGATAAAAATCTGCATTATTCAAGTCCCACCATATATATATTGCCTCCGTATTTTACGATCCCCTTCCAATTCATTTTTTTCTGCGCGGGTGAAATGCGAAAAAATCAGGGAAAAGAATTGCCACTGTGGCTACATGGGTGGTCTTATGGTCACTATTACTAATAAAATGCACACATTACGCCGCTCGCATTCCTGAGAAAACTGCTAACTCTCCGGTAGTCCAATCAATCTTGCGTGTGTATACTTCGCTAAACGTGGGAGTGTACCCCTTTTTGCCCCGAGATTTTTTTTTGAGGAATCGGCCTGTAATGAGGTTATTTATGCTAGTACTTATGAGCCTGCTCCTATACTTTCCCAACTTTTCCCTAGGACGCGGGTAATGAATGAGTGCTTTGAGAGGTCTGGGAATGCGTTCTCCTAACTCCCCGAATACACAATTCTCCCCAGCAACTTTCTCCTTTTTGGCCAGATTTACTTTCTCTCTGCAAGAAAGTAAGTAATAGAATGGTAACAAAGCACACTTTTGGTTGCTTCTTTACGGATGCTGATTTTCAACTCCCCATCGTCGGGCGGGAGGTTGTTTCACGAAGAAAAGTAACAAAAGGTTGGAGAAACTTCAGTGGGGCACATAGTATGATGCACCCCGCTGGAAATTAACCATTATTATATTCTCTCTAAAGTTTTTTTCTCTTGTTCCACACACACACTGCAGTAGTCGGAGGAGCAGAGTCGAGGAGAGAGGGTCTCAAGCAGAGAAAATATTTATAGATGATTATGAACAAAAGGAGGGAATTCATTAAGGTTGTATGCCTTGCCCGTCGTTCCGCAGCCATTTTCTACCGTCGTCGTACACACTAGCATTTTACAAAACTGTGTACAAACTGGAAAATATTAGGAAAAATACAAAAGGCACTAATAGCACTGCAGAATGTCGTAATAAACTCGGGTTGACCTATAAATGTCTCGATTTTCAGGGGAAAAAAGTCAAAGTGTACATGTGTCTAAAATGTATACACACACACAAAACCCGTGTATATATCCCATTCATTCATACTATACCAATTCCATATAACATTTTCACTCAGCAGGTACCTCCGCTAATAATATTATTCTCGAGCATGGTCGAAAAGAAAAGAAAATTGATCAATTGCAGGATCAATACTTTTTGACGCAATGTTTTACCAATACCAGCCAGCTAGGCTCAAGGTAATTTAAATCCAAGTGTAATTACATGACCCTGAGAACTAAAAAAAAGAAAGGAAGAAAAAATATATTGGGGAAAATTGTTTTGTCTTCTCATCTCCCCCTCCCTAATTTCAAACCAATAAGGCGAGCCTTCATAAAAGTTATGGTTATACCGTCAAGTATAGCTATTTTTGCCCGAAAGTGTGTGGGAAAATGATAGGTTGGATTACGGCCACCAGTGTGCAATACATTTTACAAGGTGGGAAACAAGAGGAACAGCAAATTTCTCCCGATTGCCATAATAAATTATCATTTCGCTCTCAGCCGGCTATACCATCTGGCATTCGTATGGACAGTTGGTATTGGAGGGAAAAAGTGGAATTGTCGTATTTCATTTCACCTTAGTGTTCCCCTTTCCTCGTCCCTTACTCTCTCGCGTTTATGCCTTCAGTGAAATCACGAGATCTCGGGGTTGTCGAGTTTAGAGTTGGCCGTTTGGACATTGGACGCAGTTGTTGCTTGACATTATGGAATGGAGAGAGCGAGAGGAGCAAGGAAAATATATGGTAAAGTGAGTAGAGTATTGTTTTTCTTGCCACCGGCGGCAGTGCATTGCTCCACTGCTCCCCGACAGTCGGCAATGAAGGGAGAGAGAGCGGCCTTGCCTTTTCTTTGTGGGCTCTTTTAAGCTCAGCTCCTGTCCAACTTGCCCGCTTTTCCACGTAACGTTATTCCAAGGAGTCGTAGTCATATGGACATTTTTACGGTGAGCTCTGATATGCCCACTACTCTATACTACGAACTATATTTTTATGTACGTGTATACTACGGGAATTGTATTGATCGCAAAGAGTACTGGAGTGGTGGTGGTGGTGGGTACAACCAATACCCGAGTCTTTTTTTGGTGGTGCCACACATGCATAAAATGTGTGTTATGTTGTTCCCTCTGCATTCACTACCGCTAGACTTATTTTAATCGCAACGCTGTATGCATTACAATGTAACATTGAAAGTTTACGTATAGGACTGACTACTGGAGTTGGAGTGGTGGTGGTGGTGGGTATGTATATTAATGGAGGAAGCAGGACAGGCGGGATGCCTACGGCCTTAATACCCTAGGAATTGTGCACCGAGAGGAGAGATAAGTGAAATAGAAGAAAATGTATAATGTAACATGTGATGAGAATGATGTCTCTGATGATATCAAGGGAACTGGGAGGAAACTGGAACATCGAGTGGATAATAAGTACAAGCACGTACATAAAACATAATAGAATAATAATGCAAAAAAATCCTGTCTGTGATGGGAACAAAACAACATTTCACAATTCGCATTGGAATGGCAAACGGGAGAATGTGGGGAGAAAGTAACTCAAGAAAAAAAATCCAGTTAGGATGGGAAGAGCTATGGCAAAAAGGAAAATGTGCAACGTCGTAGACTCCTGCTGGCTAAGAAAAAAAACACAATATGCCATATATTATGTTTGCAGCAAGGACTAATCTCAATGTGAATTTTTGAACAGGGAAAATATGCAACTAATGTTGTCTTCTGTCATCTCCCAGTAAACAAAATTGTGCAAGGCAAGCAGAGAATTAACTCTGGATAGACGGGAAACTGAATGGCTTTTATATGCTACATTCCGCATGTGCATATTTGCTTTCCCTTCCAGCACTTTTAACCGGTGAGCTTTGACGTGTCTTTGTACACACAGACAAGAAGATGAACCAAAGCGGATGCACATCCCGGGAATGCACTTAGCCGGCTCGATTTCACCATCTCAAAAAAGTTGTTGTGTACTACACCAACTTTTGCTTTCTTGCAAAAACATTAAAACAGAGAAGAATAACTCTATGTGTACCTTCTCAATCTGATGTCATTATTTCTCCCATTCCGTTATTCGCCTTTTTGTCGGGACTTGCTTCACCAGAAGCAAAAAATGTATAACCATCCTTTCATCAAAATGTTTCAAGGAGAGCGTCTCTCCTTTTTGCAATTTCAACAGACGGAATTCCCTTGAACGACTCCCTTCTCAGCAGCATCCTTTTTTCTCTCTCCTCTCGTACACTGAATTATTTCACGCTCCCTGCCATCAAGGAGTCAGCATTTTCATGTTATTTCCAAAGCGTGTGAAAAATGACAGACTGTACTCAATTTTTAAAGGGTTTCCTCTGTGAAAGTACACGAAGGGAGAGGGAGGGACGCTCTCGCCGTACATACATCATTTTTGTAGGCTCTCTCTCTCGCCAAACGAAATATAATCACGTTGACTTAACATGGCGGAATCTCAAATTCGCAAATTCCCCGAACAAAAAAGGAAAAGGAAAAAAATGGACCATATGTGTACCTTGTATCAATCTCATATATTCATATTCCATGTTAAATAGTCTACACACGCGACGAAGCTCAGTATTATTTTTTTAGCAATAAGCATCACATTTTTTGACCAGTTTGCATCTTATTTCAGAGAGTAGTAGAAAAA